>JRHT02000101.1:64598-120771 GCA_011800875.2 Suillus brevipes Sb2 | reverse complement strand
AACTTACCTTTGCATTTGTGTTGCAAAACGAGTTTGTAGATTGCAGTTGTAAACTGTGTGCGAGCGAGCGAGACGAACACGTCAAAAGCGAGGTTGCGAACGAATGCGATGCAAGACAAAGCGAAATTCGAGCTGATGCACGACGATGCAATGTGTTCAAAGTGCGATTATCCTTATCTGTCCTATCACACCATATTAACTACGATACAAACATATACAAAACGTTCTCTGTCGTACCACGCCATAGTGGGTTTCTACTGGGAGTGACTCCCCACTTTGGGAAACTTTTTGAAGATATACGATTAGGATTATCAGGCGACTATGTTCACGGTGAACATGTGTTGAAACTGAAGATGGGTCGAGGCAGCTAGACCTGACGGAACGGGCCGAGAATACATATGATATCATTTGCAATTGAGTGCTGCCGCGGTCCGGTCCATAACCACGGTTCGAACCGGACTTTTGGTCCGGTTCTCTGTGGTTTGGTCGATGGTTCTGTCAGTGAGCCAGAACTGGCCGAGCGCAGAACGGTTCTCGGTTCTAGGTCTACCTGCACGGTTCCGTTCTGGTTCATCCTTCCCGATATCATTTCGGGCCCTTGCTTCGATATTGTTAGCCTCTTGTTCAGACTGACATTAGGGATTTGCAGTTTCGGTTGGTCAGCCTTTTTGAAAGGTATGTATACTAGCTTTTTTGGCTAGGATTTGAGTCTTGCCGATCAATCCGTATCGAGAGCGTTTTGCTCGTTATGTCCCTTCCTACATTCTATCCCCTTACTATCTGATTATGTATGCAGCTCACTACGTCCTCTCAAATTCCACCTTTGGCACTCCCATTCCCTCCATTCCCTCATCGGCACCTCTGCATCCGTCCACTTTAGGCTGACCCTCCATCAAAATCATCATGAAGGCTGCTTGGGACCTTGGCATCTACACCATCAATACCGCCAACATCTACTCAAACAGCGAGTCAGAGCACCTCGTTGCCTGATGGATGAGGGTGTCTGTGCGTATGGCTGTTCCATCAATCTAAAGGTTGAGTGGAAGTGTGGGTGGAATGGCTGGATCAAATGGTGCGTGTACACATTCTGTGTTTGTTACTGACGTATGCGCTGTACGATCTTTTGGCTGCGTCAGCCGTCTGCTGCTGGTTTTATCTCCTTCCTCAGCACGTCGTACGTTCTCTGCGTCATCCGCTTGCTGGCCAAGCGTCTGCGCACCGCTTGTGTGATGTCCTCGCAACAGTCTACGATGCTGCCGGCTTTACAGTCTGGGTGGCTGCTCAACACATCAGCAGCTTCCTCTGATACGCTTGCCTTTCTTTCGACCATTCTTTCATACGATCTCGCGGCGAGACAGCAGTGCGTCGACGAATCTGGCGCATCAAGGTCTGGCGTACCTGGTGGCTCATGCTCGAGTTTTCGTCTGCTCTCGTACGGAGGGGTTGGCTGGAGCGCTGGGACATTATCTTGGAGGTCCGTTAATTGATTGTATGCGTTACTGTCTTTCTTCCTTTTAGTCACTCTACACAAAGAGTCAGACCTCCCTAGTAGTGCTAAGAATGTAGCACTGCAATCGGCGCTGAGACCACCCTTTGAAATTTAAAAAAATCATGGTTCGGTTCGCGCTTCGGACCAGAAAAAAACCGAACCGGACCATTGAGAACCGTTCTCAATGGTCCGGTTCTGGGTTCGACGATTTTGAAGAACCGAACCATGGTTCGGTTCTTGGTTCTCGTCGAGGACCCTCTGAACCGGACCGAACCGGACCACAGCAGCACTAGTCAAAACCCTCCTCTACGTACTTTCATCTTTCGCACTGCTCGGCTCAAATCCTTCCCGGTCCAAGTCATTTTTGCTTATGATGGTCCAGAACGTCCGGTGCTGAAGTGGGGACAAAAGGTGATGACGAAAAAAACCCATTGGATGACGAAGCCGATTCAGCGCATCCTCGACACATTTGACATCCAGTGGTTTATGGTGTGCACTGTACACCTTGTCCTGATGTTCGTCCTCGCCACTGACTCATCTCCTCAGGCCAAAGGTGAAGCCGAAGCCGAGCTTGCAGCTATGAACGGGGCTGGCATGATTGATGCTGTCATGACTGATGACAGTGACGTCTTTGCATTCAGTGGCCGCCTCGTCCTTCGAAAGTACGTTTTCTCTGTTGAATGGGGTACGAGTTGTCAACTAACCAACCACAAGCTCGTCTTTGACAGATTCTACTGTCGATGTGTACAGGGCTGACATGCCACGTGAGGACTATGCTCTTGTCAGCTTGCTGTGCGGTGGTGATTATGACACAGTGAGTATCTCATAAATTGTAGACGGTTATCCCTCATATGTTTTTTTTTTCTTTGTTCGAGGCTGGATTGCCAGGCTGTGGTCCAGCCACTGCCTTTGGACTTGCTCGCTGTGGTCTTGGCCACTCTCTGCATGCTGCTGAGTCCCACTGTCAGTTTCACGGCCCTTTTCGTCAGTCGTGGCGCGAGGACATGGAACACCAACTTCGCTATGATCCGATGTCTCGTGTTGGCCGTCGCAACCCTGCTCTAGCTGACAATATCTCCGACACAGTTCCAAACATCAATACTTGGTCAGCATACCTCAATCCTGCCATCTCCGAGCCTCTGGTACCTGTCCGTCAACCTGGTGTCCCAGATGTTGGCAAAATTGCGGCCGCAGCAGTCTCTCTATTAGGCTGGGAGGATGCAGATCGGCTGCTCAACACATTCCGCAACAAAATCTGGCCTGGTGTTGTGACGAGCGAGTTGTTGCAAGACCTGTGTACCTGGCAGCCAGTCAATCAAGATGTAAGTCAATGTCACCCGAACTCGTACCTGGCTTGCTAATCAGACAATGCGACAAGGTCGCACTCGCAGCAGCTGCCACACGGCACTTTTTTCTTCATTTTGTCTGCAAAAAGCAGACTGTTGCTGGACTTTCTGGTTACAATGTGCGAATGCCTGCTGATGCCCTTGCAAAAGACACTTTTAGGTCCCTCGAACATCTATCCATGCCTGAGGTGCCACCAAAGCCATTTCGCCTGTGGGTGCCCGAGGGCATCTACAAGGCCTGGATGAAATTTATGTGGACTTCGCCTTTGGATGTTGGCGAGTCATCGAAGGTGAGTGTGTCGTCTATCGTGACCTTACCAATGTTGCTTAAGGTATTGGATTAGAGACAAGGGGGCCCCTCGTCACAAGATATTATAGATCTGACAACCGAGAGTGATGAAAATGAGTGTGTAATTGACCTTACGAGTGGAGGTCCTAGTTGTGGTTCGAAGAGTAAAGGGAAGTCGAAAGCTCGGTCCATGGATTTCATTGACCTCACATAATTTCAACTGGTGATTGTATTAACGTGTACTAGCAATTGTTCGAGTTTTACATGGCTGAATATATGTTTTGTTACGAGCTAAGCACAGGCACAGGTGCGACCACACATGGGGCAGGGATCATCTCGGGGACGATCGGGGTTGAAGTAATCCTCACGCTCGACAAATGGGCTATCAGTCCAGGACAGTAAATATTTAAAAATTGTGCCTGGGTTGTCAAAGTTCTCGGCCCACCCTCCCCATGTGCAAATGTTGCGAAATGGCCAGCGGAGAACCATGGCAAGGTACTGACATCCACCACGACGGAACGAGTGTGTCCCATATGGGCGAGGATCAACACCAATGTCAAGAAGATTGTTTCGGAAGGACTCAAGAAATGACTCGGATGACTATGAATCCCAAGGGAGGTCAATCATTATCTACAGCTTGAATGTGAAAGGACATACCATAGCATCCGTTGAGGTGACACTCACTCCATCACTACCCATTTTTTTTCGGAACACATACCCATCAAGATGATCATTCCCTTGGCTTGCGAGAAGCCACCACACGGCAAATGCACGAATGGGGCACATCCAGGGCTTGTGGATATTTGCATATAAATAAAATGGTGCTATACCTAGCTCAGACAGATGATTAAGTTATGGAAGCAAAGTCAAACCACTGTGACGCACCACCCTGTTGATGTGTCTTTCGAAAAGGCAGCATCAGACGCACACGGAAGTCAGTGGACCTGAAACCCCCCTGGTGAAGAAGGTTGGGAGTGGCATCAATCCAGTGGTCTTTGAGCAGAGGGTCCTTGACCTGGAAAGTGACATCGGACCACGTAATCCGAAGGGCTTCATCAAAGCGAAGGAGACAGAGGAATGACACCAGATAGAGGAGATAAAGCATCATTCGGATGAGGAACCCACCCCAGTCCTCTGGATGTTCGGCCTTCCTCTTACGAGATATCCGCATGTGCTCATTGCGCTCAGCAGCACAATTGAACACCCACAGTGCTTTCAAGGTAGGCTCATCCATAGCACGGGCACTGGTCACAGTTTCACCTGCATGAACCTGGGAGTCAAGTTGCTGTGAATTTGAGTCACATCAAAGACACCATATACACCTACTTTACGACGCCGAAGGCTGATCATGTACTGTGAAACCGCAACTGACAGAGAGGGATTACCAATAAACCTTCCAGGATATGCAGGATTCTCCATCCATGGCTAGGTACCAAGTCCATAATCACGTCCGAACTTGTGGCTGATTGCTGCTCGCATCTTTTGTGCATTGTTGTAAGTTGCACGTGGTACTGTCAACAGCTTCGGCTTGCCAGTACATATGTCATTCTCGTCACATCTGGCAAAGCTCATAAATGCTGAAATGAGATATCATGATGAAACCTCTCACACACTTGTCCATAATCCAAAGTGCTATCCATTTCGGATAGTCAGCAGAGATGTTTGATGGAAGATGCTCAGCCTCGTCTATAGTTTTGGCCTTGCCAATCTCCATACAGAACTGCTTGAACTGCTGCCAAAGTCTGTAAATACATTTGATGAGCCAGGGCTGTGCAGCCTCGTAGTTTCGAATACATGACCTTTCATAGTTGCTCAGAGTGCTGCTTACAATGACATGCTCTGATGCTCGTTTGAGATTATAATCCATGTCCGAGTCATGACCAACAGGTGGAGCTATTTTTGAGGAACTGGGACCACTGGTAACAGTCTTGCTGGCACTCTCATCCTCGTGTGCAACCGAACGAAGCTGACCAGTCAATTGCTGGTCATCAACTTGAAAACTAGCCTCGAGAGACTCAATTTCTTCAGTGTGATCATCTTCAACAGCTTCGAGACTGACTCCCTCAGACTCGGTGAAATATGCAGCAGCACCTGGGAAAGACATAGCAGTGAGACACGTTGGTTGAATACTGTGGCTGAGACTCGTCACTTGAGGGATTTAAGACAACTCGTGTCAGCTGGTACTTTTGGACCTACAATCACCACCGTGACTTCACTGGCTGTGAACCCATCTCTCGTTACCTCACAACTCGTGTATGCCTACCATTGAGCTTATCACCCTGCCGAAACTGGGACAGAAGTATGCTCCTGACAAAGCACTTGAAGAGGAGCATTTTGCTGTGTATGTTGCAACATGTCTGCCTCATTCTGATGTACTAACATCCCAATTAGTCACAAAGATACAACAAAGACAGTCATAAAGACTCGTGTGATGGCCTATGGGCTGCCATCATCAGGAACTCGGGTGGCTCTTCTTGACAGGTTGCGAGATTTCTCAGCTAGCAAAGACAAGTGGATAAGGTGAGCAGGTCACATTCTATAGGCTAGTGGTACAGTGAGAATCAATGTCTGGCAGCTTATACAAACCGACAAAGAAGCGAAAACGCGGAGTACACACTGGTCATAAGGGACACTCACTCTCTTCGCAACGAATTCAATCTCAATTTGGCACAGAAGACACGAATGTCACACTGTACCAAAGCAAGAAGGGAGTTGACCATGTGCAGCGCACCTTACAGGACAGTGACAGGCAGGCAAACTCGGCATGGGTATGTCACTGGCACTCCATCTGTCATGAGATAAGACTTACCTTTCGATACATGTAGGCCCAAGCTGTTATTGCCTGTTTCGGCATCAGCACTGATCTGCGGCCTGTTAATGGGGCTGCGTCAGCATCACACGTTGTTGGGGAGCCCAGTCAGGCTGAAGCAAAAGTGCCAGTGGGATCGCATGGGGATAGTGAGGAGGTATGCTTTACTACTATAGGATGCAAAAATTGTCGCGCTGACTCCATCCTTTATTTAGGACACTTTAGCACTCACTCGTTATGTACGGCGCTTCCAACGCAACCTGTTCAACCGTGTCGGTGAAGTGGAGGACAAAATTGACCAAGTGTTGTGCTTGCACACAAGCACAAGCCCATCTGTCCCTCCTGAGACTGCAGCTGCAATACTGATTCCTGCAGCAGCACCTACAGCACCACTTTTAGACACTGCAGCCCATACAGTCCCTCGAGAGGAAATTCCTGCAGCAAATCTAGGGATCGCACATCTCGGAAACGAAGATTTCGCATACGATAAGTCCCAACTGCGAGGTCCACCACTCATCCACTTTTCCAGAGACATCGAGCAGCTTTGTCGTGAGTGGGAGTCATCTGATCTCCTCGTCGTAAATGGTCGCGGGATTCCCATCAAATACTGGGGAGAATTCTTCAAAAAATCGAAGACGCGTGGCAGAAACTCGGCCTGGGACTCAATCAAAGTTGAATGGGGGAACTGGAAGGTGAGCATGGCAGAAAGTCGCGTGCAACTCATGGTTTGACACAGTTTCTAGTTTATCGCGGAGGAATGGCAGGGCTTTCCAAGCGCTGAGACATTTTGGGCAGAATATTCGAACCCTACGACCCGAAGCAGATTCACCTACCAGCAAATTCTCAACCGGCTGACTTCGCGTCGCATGGAAAATGCAGCGCGAGATGCAGCTGACGCACGCACATTTTTTGGAGGCAATCTCGACCACCCAGACGCAAATGGTGCCTTTCGATACCTCAAATGCGGTCAAACTCACATCCTCAGCAAGGATGATGCCATTGCGAAGAAATGGAGGGAGCTGCTCAACAATGACCCAGCTATTGCATCGCGTTTCGTGCAGATTTGATCCGTTCTTTTGACGACATCCGCCGGTGGTTTGTTTCTTGTCTCGTAATCTATCTCTATCTCACAAGTAATGCATTTGTTCTCGTCCTCGTCACCCTATACCATAAGATCTCATCATCACTCATCTACTACTAGTACCATACTATCCAGCAGTTCCAGCGCATTTTTGGCCCTATGAGCATGTTTATATTGCATACTCCCTAGTAATGACACAAGCTACATACATATTACCTTACTCGTTCATCAAATGCAACCTTCTTTGACCCCATCGGCCTCACTCATTGATGATCAGTAAGCTTTCTTAAAATATTCCTTTACCGTCGTGTTCTAGCGGCATCTTGAAATGGTCCTTGGCCATCGAGTATGAATGCAGGAGCGGGAATTGAGACAGATCGTGTTGCTCGATACGAGTGGATGAGCGTGAATGCAAGTTCTTGCAGGCTAGCGATATGTGAGTCTTGATCAGTAGAGCCTCGAGAGGAATACACGATGAGCGGCAGATTCACTCACCCCGTCATCCTTCTGTCATCATCTCTCGCAGTCGACGTGAGCAGCGAAACTTCCACCAAGATTGTCTTCGAGTTCTGACGCGCTGTCACTATCCTCTGATGCGTATCTAGAGGTCACTGACACTGCTTTTGAACGAGATCGCTTGTGATGTGTTCTGGGAGGTGTAGGAAGCGACACCAGAGATGCAGAGCGCTTTAAGGGTCGTGAATTAACTTCTGTGTCGGTGAAGAGAGGGAATGCGGATGGGCGATGAGTCAAGTATCTGATAGCTTGACATGTTTCAAGATCAAAGTCAATCAAGTTGGAAAAGATTTCGCTTACTAGAAGAGTTATGCAAGGCTACACGAAGCCAGAGAAAGAGATGGAGGGTAGACTCCTTCTGGATGTTGTAGTCGGAAAGAGTACGACCGTCTTCGAACTGCTTGCCAGCAAAGATCAAACGCTGTTGGTCAGGGGAGACTCTCGGATGCGTTCGTCGTCCTGAGTCTTCGCCTTGACGTTGTCGTTGTCGATGATGTCGGAAGGCTCCACTTGAATGTGCTCGTCTTGCCCGTGAGGGTCTTGACGAAGATCTGCATGCCTCCACGGAGATGCAAGTCCTGGATCAAGCTGCTTGCTAGCGAAGATGTGAGTCCCTCGTCCGTCTTCGAGATAGATGTGAAGAAAGTACTTACCTGCAGTGATCGAGCGTTATCGATCGATCGTGACCTGTGGTGTTTGAGGTCTCTCCGTTCGAACCGACGGCAAGTCTGAACGAGGAATACGTTCGGTGGCTGATGCCGAGCATGCGAAATTTACAGACTGGTCGTGGACCGTAAACGTCCCGCCAGCGGACTGTCAATCTTTCGCACGAAGTTTGCAGCCAAAAGACGAGCTTGGCTTACTTATACAAATCCCCACGCCCAGTGTTTGCTGCCATAATGTTTTATTATTGGCCAACCAGTCTTTCCGATGTCCATGGCTCAGCCTAGAATTCGTGATACGCTCGTGGCACACGAGAAGTCAGATGCTCTGGAAGAGCTGGGACATGTGCACTCATCTAATTCCTCGCCACTTTCTTCAGAATCTGACCCTCCAGATGGCGGGTTTGGAGCATGGGCAACTGCTTTCGGATGGTAAGTTACTAGTATGTCTTGATGACTCGGATGCCCACAAGTTGCGTATCTCACATTCATAACGACACTCAGTTTTTTGATACAGTTTTGTGGTTTTGGGTTCGTTCTGGCACCGTTCCTTTGAGACTATTTCACAGCAATTTAACAGATATGTGTTATCTTTTGGGGTGTATCAAGGTGTGCAGCAGCGGTAGCATGATCAATTGTGCATTTGGTTGACAAAAGAGTTAAGATTTCTATACGCGAGTTTACCTGGCTGATCAAACACCGTCTGCAATATCGTAAGTGAATGCACTTATACGAGTCTGTTGTCTCAGTTACTGGCAGGTGGATTGGTGCTTTGACCTCGTTCATGGGAGATAGTGTCACATTGATCTCGGGGCCGCTGTACGACAGAGGATGGTTGT
The DNA here is from genome assembly GCA_011800875.2 of Suillus brevipes Sb2. Taxonomy (NCBI): domain Eukaryota; kingdom Fungi; phylum Basidiomycota; class Agaricomycetes; order Boletales; family Suillaceae; genus Suillus; species Suillus brevipes. Next base: position 111,740 of record JRHT02000101.1, on the reverse strand, counting down.
AAGTTGCCGCATGGTGGTAGTACTTTTGTTGGCGCTAATTGCTGATAGCTACCACTTGATGATTGTGGGGTCGGTCCTCCAGTCATTATCCTTGTTCGTGTTATCCCTCGCAAAGCCTGGTCAGTTCTACCTTGTGAGCTGCCCTGGTAATTCTGTGGATGGGCTACCTATATGTGGCGACTAGATTTTCATGGTTCAAGGTGTCCTTTCTGGGATTGGGACGGGCCTAACGTTTGGGCCCTCCATGGCGGTCATCTCGCAGCACTTCTCCAAAAGACGCACATTGGTAATGTCTCTCGTCATGTCCGGTACATCACTTGGTTCCATGATTCATCCGATCATGCTGAATCACCTATTGAATGGCACTGTTGGCTTTGCAAGAGGCGTTCGTGCCAGTGCAGGTTTTGTCAGTGCACTATTATTGATCGCCTGTTTATCCATGCGTACAAGAGGACTACCGGTACCGACTGTTGGTTATACTACAGTGGTGCGAAAATGCTCTCGCGATGTTCTCTTCATCCTCATGACCATTGGGTATGTTGTATCTGCCACAAGTTACAGTCTTAACAGCTGAACATGCCTAGGTCAACAGTGTTTCAGATCGCGTTTTTCTTCCCTCTGTTTTACATTCAACTGGACTCTATGAAACATGGTATTAATATCAATTTCTCGTTCTACTCCGTGCGCCCAGGATTATTTCTATATTGTCAATTCTTATCTCGTTTTAGCTTGTGATACTGAACGCAGCCTGTTTCATCGGACGCTGCACAGCAGGAATAGCTGCAACATATATGGGGGTGTTGAACTTGGCGATCGCATCCACTGTCGCATGCAGTGCCGTCATTATTTCCATGATGGCTCTGAGTGATCTAGCCAGTGTGGTTATGTTAGGACTTGCCTATGGCTACTTTTCTGGCGTTTGTATGTATCACACCGTAGCTTGTATAATTCCTGCCACTGACTTTCCAAGACATCGCGCTGGTTGTACCGTTGGTGACTGTGTTCACGCCCGATTTATCTGAGCTAGGGTTGGCTTCTCTTGCATCTACATTCTGGCGATGTTGACCCTAACATGCAGAGCGCGAATGGGCGTATGTCTTGTCTTTATTGGTATGTATCATCCCGCTCTGTCTCGGAACTCCTGACAGTACACCGTGCATGAATGGTTAGCCTTTGGCGGATTACTCAGTGAGTAGTTGCTTCTCGGTTTTTACCTGCCGTTAAACCAATATTTTTAGGTGGCCCGATATCAGGCGCTTTGCTCGGTTCTCAATATAGGTGGTGGATACCGTCGCTCTTCAGTGGGGTGAGTAGGTCACATTGCACTTCCATAAGCCCTGAGCTAAAATCCGCATATAGATCATATCCCTCGTCGGAAGTTCGATGTTCATGGCGATGCGCTTGATGATATACCGTCGAAGAATAAACGGGAACCATCCATAGCTGGTGGGGACACGTGAATCAGTTGTTCCGTTGGATTCTAACGAGGCCGGTATTCACTCATGCTTGATTAGATGTGACTTACTGGAAATATCCTATATATGAGATGTGTATGCAGAAGTACAAATATTCTTGGACTGATATATGCCGTAGCAGCGTGCGGGCACCAATCATCTCACAGCATATCACAATGATCTGCAGCAACTTTTACCCATACGAAGTACTCCACCTGTTTCGTATGCTTGAAAAATGTGGGCGTCATGATCATGATAACCCCCTTTATATCTCATACTATCATTCATACACTGATTTAAGCAGGATACAGCGTATGCGATATTATCCCTGCTCATAGGACACTCGGTTCTGATCAATTCGTTTGTATTGCGGCACCAATGGTCAGTTTCAAAACTTCGCCATACAATCGCTTCTCAAAGTACCAATGACATTGACAACATCCAGATGCCTAGACTGGCTCATTCTGGTGTTCTCTTTATGGTGTTCTCTTTTCTTTCACGCTTATGGTGAATCTTTTCTCTGGCTTCTAACTTAATCATCGCAGTCTCACGTAACTCGTCCTCCTCCTCCCGGATACCGCAGACCACCGATATCCCCCACACCTATGGTGCAGAGTGCTCAATCTACAAGAGGCCCGCAGCAACCCACTTTCCCTCGACTCAGCAAACTCCTTCGCTTCTCTCGTGCGAACACAGTCCCTGTTCGTCACCCCCAACCTCGCGATCCCCTAGATGTATGTTGTAACTTTTGTATCTCGGTTCTTTGACAGTTCACCCCATGATGACACAACAGGTCCCCGCTACATTGCCCCTACCATCCTCTCTCTCAGGTCAAGCCGCAACTCGATTCGATCATGTCAATCTTCAATTTCTATACTAAACTCGGATTGCAAGACTAAGTGTGTATACAATTCGAAATCAGCTCTCCACCTCCCTCCTCGAGCGGATTCGCGCAATCCTTACGACAGCATCTTTCTTTCCTCGCGCCAAGACAGAGCCATGGGCCACCAGTCGTTGAAGTCGTACCAGGCCGCAAATTCACTGTAACGCACATTTTCTTATTTCTCAGTGCCTTTTGCTGATTTGTGCCCTATAGCGACTCGTCGCTGTCAAACTACCGGAATACAAGAAAGTAGACGACACTTGACATCCGTCTAACCAACAGGCTTCTGTGCCACAGGAAAGCGAAATATCTGACATTGATTCGCTCCCAGACGTGCATTGGTGCAAAGCGTTCTTGTGCTATTACTCGTGTTGGTCACATGGCAGACTGAGGATGCCTCTTCGATGGCGCTCAGGCTTGGAGCGCGTCGACATACTGTAAGGTGGTCAGCTGTCGCGCCTCATAACCGTTACACCAAAAGGTAGAAATACTGAAAGCTTAGCTTTCAGTATCCGCGACAGTATATATATTGATTATGGGAAACCAAGTAAGCCAGCGTGCTTACACATACCTCGCCAGGATGGCGCAGAAAATCACAGCTCTGGTGCTCACAGCCGCAGTTAGCTTCGTGTACACTCATCCCACCACTGTATCCTCCTTAACTGATGGCTTCGTAAAGCCGCTTGTATTAGAATGAAGTTGAAACAGACGTTCGCTGCTCAGTGAGAGAATTTCGATACAAGGGTCACCGCATTATAAGTCATTCAAAGCTAAGATTTGCTGTGGCACTCGAGCAGCATCGTCCCTTATGGCAAGTCACTACTGATAGTGTCATATTATAAGCTTCAAGTCCAGCCTTAGATCTGACGGGTTCCGACAGACTCCACCATTTGCATTCAATGGGCAGGCACACAGACGACCCATCCACAAAGTACCGTGGTCCGTGACTGATCGACTTTGTCTTGTCGTTAACCTTTTGCTGAATAGTACGATCTCTAAGGGAGACTTCTTCATCCGTGCACAGAACAAGTACTTCCACTTTGGAAGGCCAAAAGTTCTTCGTCAGAGAGCATATCACCGCACAGTCCGAGGTATTTCACCTGAATCAGATCTTTGGTGTAGATGCAGTACTGTAGATTCCTTTCGCTAACAGGCAACGTGTACATGCCGCTAATTTCAATCTCCCCTAGTCAGAGAGGACAGTAAACTAAGTACGCTTACATCCTGCTCAAACTCGAAGATGGTTCGCACTGGAAGCAATCACACATAAAATCAATATTCATTCAAGTGCAATAAATTAGCATGTCAAGGTATACTCGAATCCCCAGTTCGTCATTACATACGTTATTCATCGCCAGTAAAACGATCACCATGGTTTGACGCCCCAGCCCAAAAGGGCGAATGCGACGGGCAAACCTTCGCCAGCTAAGATTGCAATTCCAGCATAAACCACTACCTTGGTCAATACTGAAGAACGGTGGAAGTCGGTCTCAAAATTCGACATTCATTAGAGAGAGGGACGGTGCACTCACCGTCAGCATCATAGTGCTTGACTTCCTTGCGTTGAGATGGTCCGTCGCTGTTCCCGAGCTCGGATCCGCTGTAATTTTCTCCATTGGCCAATAGTGAACCGTTATTCGACTTTGCACCTCTTCGCTTGACCTCACTTGTTCTTCCTAGTGCAGACCTTTCCCCAATTGCGCTGACCTCTAGGACGCCAGGAAGGTCGATAACACTCGGAATCGGGCGCAAACTGCTTTCAACTGGCATGTGTCTGTAATCCGTCGCAGGGATGTAGAAGCGCCGATGAGGCAGATCGAAGGAGGACGCAAGAAGACGGAAAATGGGAGGAAGAACGAGGTGCAGGAGTGACTTGGCAAAAATTCGCCATACAAAAATTACGAGGATGCCTGCAGAGATAGGATATGTAAGCAAAATGAAAAGACGATGGAAAAAAGGACCGGAAACGGACCGACAATAACTTTAGTACAAGCCAGAGTCCACCATGAAACTGTATCCTCCCAAGTCCACACGGTTCCTTGAGGTCCGGGCATCACGGAACTCAAGAAGCGCTCATCAACACCAGAGTACACGCTGTGCCACCGGCATAGTGCAATGCCAAGGAGGCAAGAGACAAACGCAATGGCATCCTCGAAGCAAGGACAGTCATCGACAGGATGTGGGTGGTAATGTACAAGAAGTAGACAGATGGGAATCATCGTCGACGGAACTGAAAAGAAATGAGTTGAAATACCAGCAAGGATGGAAAGTCTCACCTATCCAGTGAGCAGTTGCCAACCAATTCCCAAATGTCTCTTTCATCATCGCATAGGCCCCCCAGATTATCACTCCAAGAGAGACACCGACGACACAGTCGGTGAAGGAATGCATGCCTGTGTACAAGCGGCCGAAAACTACGGTCACGGCGTATATCACGAGGACGGTGCATGACGCATAGTAGATCGATGATGAGATTGCGGTTGATTCGATGTAGGCGTTTCTGACATAGCCAAAGATAAACAGCGCCATGGACACGCTGTTCGTAGAATGCGTTGAGGGAAACCCGTATTCAAGGTGGTGCGTCCCGATCGCTGGGAGAACGCAGTCGAAAAACTTTGCTATGAAGGAATCTCGTGCACTTACTCATTCGCGTAACAGGAGGGGCCATTGGACGAGGCGAACAAATAAGGTCCTTCAAAAACGAAGCAATGTAGACTCCGGAAGCCAAAACAATCACTAGGCTGCTTGCGTTTTGAGTTGAAATAATTGGCCGACAAGTAGATCGTACCCTCGTCCAAGCTCCTCGTAGCCGAAGAAAAACGTCAACGGTAGGCCAATCATGAAGAATGTGTGGGTGCCAAGAGTTGAACTATAGAGGAAATACAAGTCCAACCATGGGTGTCGTATGCATTCCTATAGAAAGTCATGAAATACATTGATGTGTTGAAATAATGAACAATACGCGCCTGCATCCGGGCCAATATTTGACTTTCTCGTTTTACCGAACTGAGAATTCGGGCTCGTATAGTTGCTCTCCACCGTGGAAGCACGGCATCGTACACATCCTCGGCATACGGAGTGTCGGTGCGTCCTTGCTTGTCTAGCTGCGAAAGCTCAAGTTTATCATGGTGAGTGGGATGGATATGTGTCTTATCATAGGCGTATCCATCCTGTCCAATGGGCGCCTGGGTCGACATGGGCCAGTGGTTGTGGTGCAAACGTGCGCAGTTCGGTTTCAAAAGGGAGCAATCGCAATTCAAGTCCGCAAAGGCCAATCACCTTCTCGAGACCTTCACCTTCTAAATCGGGACATCATAGTACTGGCAGTTTCTGCATTTGACACGTCAGTTATGCGACGTCCGCAGATATCGTAATACGACCACGGTTGAAGTGACTACTTTGTAAGTACGACACATGAAATAAGTAAAGACGGGCTGAGCACGACATTCGACAGCCAAGAGGGTACCGATATCTCGGAAGGGAGAGATTTCGAAGGTAGGAAAGACGAAACATGAGTTGAACATGTAGTAATACTGTTAATGTATCGCTTGCAAGGGTGGTAATGACAGACACCGCTGTGACAGATTTCCTCTCTTCCAAAATCTCCATTGCTTGAGCGGCAGTAAAATTTGTTTAGAAGTAAATATGTTGTTCAACTCCTGACGCATACAAAGAGATCCTAATACCATGCCGGTGAATCATGCGCACGGTTAAATCCAGAGCGCAAGATATTCATAAGTACTCACACATTTTGGCGTTTTGCAGCCGCTGCACTCATCACTATGAGTGCAAAAAAAGGACAGTCCCCGGTTGCAGCGTTACTGGCAGATACTGATGCTATCAAAGCAGTCAAGACAGCGAGGACGGACGAAAACTGCATTGTGTGAAGATGTGAATAAATCTAAAAGAGACTCAGTTATGTGAATGTTAGCAATAATGCCAGCAAATACCTGATCTCTGATTAAAGAGATGTTCGATCCGATGACTTGGTGTCACTTCTGCAGCGCTGTCGGCTAAACCTTGGCATGGAAGACGTCCTACTAAACCCCGCAAGCCCGTTGCAAAGAGTAAGTGTGATTTGACAACAGTGCATTTGGCCCAACATAACCTAGTGGAGAATCCAGGTTTTCGCGAAAACCTATATTGAACATGTAGTGATATTATCAAAGTACCGCCTGCAAGGGTTGCAAGACAGACACCACCGTGACAGATTACCCCTCTTTTAAGATCTCCACTGCTCGGGCGGCGATAAAATTTATTCAGGAGCAAACATGTTGTTCAATTCTGGACACAAAAAAAGATATTCTAATAACATGCCGGTGAGTCATGTGGTTAAATTCAAAACATAAACTATTCATTAGTACTCACACAAACTGGATGTTTGCAGCCACTGCACTGATGATTATTGAGGCAAAAGAAAGCACAGCCCTCGGCTGCAGTGTCGCTGGCAGATACTGATGCTATCGAAGCAGCAACGGCAACGAGGACAAAGGAGAACCTCATTGTGTTTGTGTGGTAAAAAATCTGAAGGGGGCTCAGATAGGTAGTAGGAACTTGAAGACGCCTTGCGTTGATGTTTTATATATTGTTGCTTGCGCCTGATGCCAGCAGAGACCTGATCTCTAAATGGTTATTTTGATTTGATGACTTGCTGTCACTTCTGCAGCCCATTGGCCGAACTTTGGCATGGGAGTCTACATTCACAGCTGTTCCTTGCGCCACATGTGTTTGATACTTCAAGCTTGCAATATAATCAATTTAAAGCTCAATTGGCTTGCTTCGGGTGCGAGTGATCTGCTGATATCGTTTAAATTTACTGGCCAATACGATATGTCAGCTCTCTGAATATGACTGAGGAACAAAAACTGACATGTAAGGACAATTGGCACAAAAAATTATGTCGAGGCCCATCCCAATACTTGATCCCATCATGGAAAACAGGCAATGCTCGACAAGCAAAATGAGCCCATAAATCATTGGGAACGGACACTCACGTCTGTGAATTCAAACCAAAATCATCCATGGTGCAACTTGAAGCTTCCAAGTTCAGCCATTCGTAGCTGCAGTGATTGCTGAATCATTGCCGACAGCGACGCCAAGAGTACTGCTGGGCCTAGAATGCAGCCCGGCCGAGTACATTTAGAGCAGATTTGGTACTACTGCCACCAATAAGTTTGTGGTCTGTGGGAAATTCGATCTTGATTCTTGTTGGCCAGAGTTAGCGAGGTGTCTCCAGGGCGAAAATATTCTTCTGGGAATGTACATTCATTGTATGATTGGGAAAGGAGCAGTGGGACTAGCGTGAAACATGTTCGAGTCTCTCAAGGACTCAAACAACGTCTGTTGTGAGTTATTGTGGAGTCCAATGCGGACGCGTCGATCACGTGATCGCGTAACTGTTGAAAATTACGCGACGCGTTTGACAAGCGTGGACAAAATATTGTTCCGCTCTAAATCTTGATCAAAGCGACGATTGGAGACAGTTTTAAAAGATCCTCTTCCAGCATTTTGCGCAATCACTCTAGTCCTGCGGAGAATGATGACCTCTAAACGACCATTAGACGTCTATGAAAGCCCTTCAGCATCACCTCGTGGTCCAAAACGTCGACAACTATCGCGTTCTTTACCGCCGTCGTCGCCGTTCACCTCAGCTTCTTCATTGTTTGCAACACCTAGAACACCTAGTAGCCTCAGAAACTGGAAGGTGCCCTCTGACTCTCCCACCAACCCATTTGGTCGCGTTCGGCGGCTGACAACGAGCACCACACTTCCCCGCCCTTCGTCGTATGCGAGACACTTGCCACTCCGCTTCCAGCTTATCCGCCCTGACGGTGACGGCAGAAGCCACACAAACAAAGATGGTGTCTACAGAGTCGTTCAAGTCCCCCTGACATACACACTCGGTCACCTACGGAAGCTTATCAAATTTGTCTTCCAGCCAGCGAAGGAAAGTGAGATGGGCGGATCATACCGTTTCCGGCGTGCCGCACGGTACGCCAGCATTCCACTACGTGAAAGGCACCCAGCGACCTCTTCATCCAAGGGTAAACAACCAGCCCTGGGCTTCGATCATGAGCCAGGACATTTATTCGAGGTGCAAAAAGACATAGAAATCTCGCGTTCTGGGGAAATAACAAGCGGGAAGACAACGCTCAAAGCGTCTACCGCGAGAGACCCGTACCACTATCCTGGCAATGGCTCAGAGGGTAGCTTGCTTGACGCTGAAGATGGCGAAGACGACATTTGGCGGTGGGAAGCGGAGGAGGACTTCCAGCTTTCGCAGCTCTGGGCGCCAGGCGGAGACCTTGAGAAAGGTATCATATATGTACGTCTTGTTTTTGTATGTTCCTGGACATATCTCATGTTTATGAATAGCATCATGACTCTACGACTCAAATCCATATAACATTAAACACGAAGAAGATCCCAGGCCGCAAGGGCGTTAGTAATAAGCCTTTCCTCTTCATGGCATGGGGTTCCATAGACCTATTTGCACCACCTTCGGCGACGTCTTCTATTATCCTTACTGGCGTTGAAGTAACTCGGTGGAATGGTATATTGGCGTTTGAAAAATTCTTGAAGGCCGAAGAAGAGCAGGAGCGCCTAGAACGTGGCGTAGGGGATGAGGAACTTCTGGATGTTGATGCACAAGGACAAGTTGACCCTGATGTGGTATGTTCCTTTATGTGCATTGTCATGCAAATATATTGACCAAATTTTCCTAGTCATCGTTAACTCTTCCCATGTGCTCCTCCGTCGGTTTTTCATCGCCCTCATCACTTTCTTCATCGATCTTCTCCCTCACTTATTCATCCTCTGCCTCTTCAGCTATTACCCCATTCCCCGCCTCGCCATCAAGGAAGCGCCGTGTTGATTACGCAAACAAACGAATGCTCGAGTTAACGAAGAAAGTGAGCAAAACTCCGAATGACTGGGACGGCGAGGATAAGAAGGAAGAAGAGGTCGATGAACTTGATGGCGATGACGATGAAGATGAAGATGAAGATGAAGATCCTGCAGCGGAAGAAAAACCAAGTGACTGGGATCCTTTCGGGCCCGACGAAGCTGAAATATGAAGTATTGTTCACGTCGGTTGATTGGGTATTCGTTATAGGTACATATGAGCGATATACTGTATAATATAGCATATTATCTGTTCACACTAGTAACTTGACATCATAGCGATTCTGGCATGTTCGAAATATGTACAATGGCATTCTGGATTTTGAGATATAGGGAAACGCACCTTTTGGCAGTACTCCGGAACGTCTCATGTACTCCCCTGGCCAATTCAGTTGGCAGTCACAAAAAAAAATAAAGATAAAGACGCAAAGTTGAGAGGCTTAGGCAGGGGTGGAAAAAAACTATATGATGAAGGATATAACCAAGTGGGACATGACGATCTGCGTTATTATTTAAGTATACACTCCCAGCCACCTGTCTCAGCTCTCCCGAGACTGGTCCTTGTACTGTTTTGCCCACTAAAAAGATTGACTAAGACTAGGAGCACACGAGGTAGAAGAACGTACCATCATGGACGGGATCGGTCGGTTGGGTTGAACGTGTCTGACCTGCTCAAGCGACGCGAGGTCAGGACAACAGCAAGAGACGAGAAATCTAGTTCCGCACCTCACGGTCTGCGCTGACGTTCCAGACTCCGTACGCAATGGCACACATACCAGCAAAAGTTATGAACGTGTTACTCCGCCAATTCGCAGGACGGGCCCACCAGCCACCTGAGGTATCGTCAGGTTAAGTGGCTCGGAACTAGCCGCTTGGACATACCAGCGGGGGACCACACATGCTTTGGGTATGGATATCTAGCACCACCTCCCTAAAAGCGTTTCAGTGTAAGGTAATCTGTACGTTGAGATGGCCTCACCATGTTTTTGGATTCTGCGGAAGTCGAAAGTAGCGATCGAGGTGTCGAACGAAAGCAGCAAAGAGTTCGGATTATGTAAGACTGATATTCCCGTCGATGTCCGAAGCACCAATAATTTGTTCAGTCCAGTCACATCTCGTCTTTGCGAAATGTTCATTATCCTGCTAAGTCAACTCCTTCAAGTGGTTGCCATCTCGATGATAATTACCCTTAAAAAACCTTAAGACACAGCTCCCTGCGAATAGGGCTATATTTGTTGTCGACCCCAAAGGACAAACAAAGTTCGTTTTATTAAAAAAACGTTAACGCGCCTTGTCACGACCCGCGGTGTTGTCAATCCTGTACACTCTTTGTCTGCATTCTCTGGTCTATAACTCACGACTTCACAGATAAGGTGATAGAGCCAAGGGACACAGTGCTGCTAAAGGGAAGTCCGCTAAGGGGGTGATTTCATTTACAGCAACATGAACCGCTCATGATCACAGCATTTGTCGTCGGAAACCAGGGTAAATCCACTCATCGTGCAACATTCGGCACCAACGCCCTGATAGGCTTATACATCTACTCTAAACATTTTTCTATGTCTCGACAGACATTTTTCATGACATGGCGACTGGCGACGCTTAAGTTCAGAATCTTGTTGACGTTGGGAATATACACAGCCCATCATTTGGCACTGGTGACTCACTGAATGCCCTAGCTTATCATTCGGCGTTCGCCTGTTGACACCCGGCCTATACGGGATGCCATAAAGATAAGTTTGGATACCTTCTCTACTGGTATGTGTTTCTTGACAATAATCTTCTACATACAGCTGAAAGTCTTCCTATGGTCAATCATACTGCTGGTGTAAGCCACCTCGTCCGTGTACAGATTGCTCACTGATTTTAGATTGGAATTAGTATATCCTATGTGAGCTTATAGCTTGGTTACTAGACGCCTTGCGACTATTTGAACTAACATATGATTTAGTGTCGGCCCTCACAGTCGTGGTCGGTTTACTTTGTATGTCTGTGATTCTGAAAAATGACTCTTTAGATTTATGATGTTGTCACCCATCTGGACGAGGAGGTAGGAGAAATAGCTCCCCCAGGCCTCTTGAATCTCAATCTGACAGATTGACTATATCGTGAGGTCAAGGCCTACTTTCGTCAAGACTATATTCATACTGTGTCGCTACCTTCCTTTCATTATTGGGGCTTTGCGAATATGTAAGAGCTCGTGACTTTCGTGTGCGACAAGGGGAAAATCAGCTAACAATACCTCATTATAGATGAAATAGTCGGGGAAGTCTACATCGACGATAATGTATTGGGTCGCAACCTCGCTTTCTCCTCCGCTAATTGTTGTTTAGCTGTGCCTGGTGATACTTCGCTCAAGCATCTGTACGTCAAATCTATGACTGGTGGTAGCCATCTCTCACATGCAGCATAGGGTTCTCTTTCCTGCAGATGGCTTGTGTTGAATGTACGCTGGTTCATGCTGGTTTGTCAATTGGCCACTAAACGCAAGATTAGTCATTTTTATTTTGCGAACCTATGCTCTGTGGGGCTGCAGTAGACGAGTCCTTTTCTGTCTCTTAGCTGCGTATTTGGTGAAATCTTGAGCTCACTGACCTTACCACTGTTAACACCACGACCAGGCTACATGTATCACAGATATAACCTCCCTCAAGATATACACCAGGGCTCTCTACGCCGGCAGGTCAAAGCCCTCATCTTATCATTCCCTCGCTCATGGTCATACAGAGGCATGTTATGGACAGGCCAACCCAGGCGCATCATGGCTCCTTGTGAGCTTTGTGGCTTTGGTTAGCCTGGAGATAGGTCAGTAGCATTTCACCGAGCATTATGTCGAGCTTATTTTGATGTCATGAAATTACAGGGTTGTTTGGAATGAGCATGTATCGGGTTCTTAGTCAATACCGCGCCGCTTCAGGACAGCTGCTCAAATCGTTAGTGCGCAACAATATCATGTATTTCGGAGCCAGCGTGGGTACGTGACATACTCCTTTCTGATGAAATGAATAACATTCGAAAAGCTCTAAACATCCTTAATATTGTTGGCATCTTGCTTATTCCGGTTGTGACATGGCCTACTGGTATCATGGAAATGTCAGGACGATAATCATTGAATTGAGCTCTGACTGACGACTACACAGAGCACAAATTCTCTTCCAGGGGTTGCTTGCAACACGCATGCAACTTGATCTTTGGAAAGCCGATTGCCGTGCAGTGGAATCGACGATGGTCACGATGTCAATGACAGAGTTTGCAGTGGCGAGGTCCGAGTCCACAGCCTATCAAAATCCCCATCTGACAACGCCCAACTGCTAAAGTGGCCCATTGGCTGACGTTGTCTTACTGTTTTATCACGGTCCGTTCACACTTCGCTATGTTGCCGTGTAATGCAAACCACACAAATAGTGTGAACTCTCTGTTCTCGCCGGGAATCATATGCTGTACTTTCTAATGGTCATAATATCATGATCCCAACCGTTCAAACTTGTCCGTCAACTTGGTCTCTATCCTTCTGTAGTTCCCATGGCTACCATTCCAAGGAATCATCCGTTTACTGATGTCACTTGGCGCAGCACATTGCTGCGCCGTGTGGATGCGGCGTGTATGGTGTGGTTTGTCCTTTATAACATACCAGGACCTCATAGGCACTGCATTCTTTTCGTGACGTCCAGCACTTCTTATTCTCAAATGTTAGTTTGAATCTAGCCCTCAGTGACATGTCGAGCTTCATGCCTGGCCATTTCGGTGACCACCCTCCATCCTTGGGAGAGGAGCCGAGCCGCCCCGAAAGCCCCCAGAACCTAGGACAGACAAACATCGTGATCAGTGAGGTGCTACAAGTCGTCAACAGTATGTGTCATCTATCTTCAGTCAACACGTACCAATATTCTTTCAAAGTAATTCTAGCGACGCTTTATTTCTTCATTACTCTGCTATTTCGTTTTCAGACAGACTCTGTACCAGACCCGGTCGATGATACCCTCCAAGCCTTGGCTGAGGAGTCAAGCCACCCAGAACAACCCCAGGACTCGGGAGAGACACACATCACTGGAGTGCCACAAGTCGTCGTTACAGGTAAGTGATATCGATCACCGTTCAGCACGTATTGACGATTTCTCCAAAGCCATTCGTGCAACTGATCTCACTCTTGGCCTCCGACGGATTCCCGCTGGCTTCCATGTAGCAGTAAAGGCTGACGGCGCTGAATTCTGGACAAGCAACAAACCTGTACACGTAGATCAGGCTGTCATAGAATGGCACGAGCGCATACTTCTGTAAGTTGTCCTTAATTTCGTCTTCCCTACAGGTATTGAGATAGACTCTAGGCCTTATGAGCCATCCTCAAATGTTCAGATCAGCGTGTACGCCTCATTTGAATCGGGTCCCATGCTCTGTCATGGAGAAGTCCTCCGCAAATTCGAGATTTCCGTTCGAGAATTGCTGGATCGCAGCGAGAATTCACATCGTCAGTCACGTCTTTTGCAACGACATATGACGGTTGTTAACGAAAATCACAGCTATAATCTTTCAGCCCGAGCCAGGGGAGGTCATATCCCCGTGTACTTCACTGTTCATGGCACTGGAGCAGCGACTTCCTGATGAAACGGACGTCTCAATTCCTTGCTCCCTTACTACCGTGAGTGACCAATAGAATCTGATATTCTGATGCTGAGAGCTTGTAATGGGTAGCTCGCGTCCGGCGAAATGGATGCATTGATGCTAAGGACGGACGCCGGACATGGTCTTCTCGCAAGATACCGCAGGATGCAGAACAGCAGCGATCTCGAGCAATCCATAAATCACTTTGAACATGCCTTGGATATCTGCCCCATAGATCATCCTTGCCGCCCCGCAGCATTGTTCAACCTAGCTACCGCAAAGTTTGTTAATTGGCAAGCTAATGAAACATACATCGACCTCGACATTCCTATCGCTATCTTTCAAGATGCTCTTAATTTGCGTCCCACTAGTCATCCAGACCGACCCATCACCCTGCTTCATCTTGCCATAGCTCTACTGTGTCGCTTTGCGAAACGGGGAATTGAGATGGATGTTGATGCGGCTGATGAGTTACTGAGCGAAGTCCTCAATATCTGCCACGCCAACAGCCACATTCACAGAGCAGCTTTGCTTGCAATCGAAACATCCGCGCTGCATCCGGCTGCAAGCATTGGCGTGAATGATCTTGGACAGGAGCGGCCCGCTACATCCATGCTTCCAGTGTTATCGCCGAATCAACTTGCTGCCCGAGCAAATTGGTGTTTGCAGAGAGATGATCCCCATGCCTTAGATGAAGTGATATCCGTTCATTATGATGCACTGGGATACTACAACATCATGCATGCTTGCCGAGGGCAATTGCTTGGTAATCTGAGCACACTGCTGCAGGCTCGCTTTGAGCGTCGAGGCAGCGACGAAGACTTGGATCAGGCTATCGCACTTCAGAGGGAAACGCTGGCTTTGTGCCCTGTCGGTCACACACTTCGGTCCATAGCATTGAACAATCTTGGGACTGGACTCTCCGCCCGCTTTGATCACAGAGGCAATGCCCAAGACTTGGATGAGGCTATTGCACTTTCCAGGGAAGCGCTGGTTTTGCGCCCTGTCGGTCACACAGATCGGTCCTCGTTATTGAACAATCTTGCAAATGGACTCTCCACCCGCTTCAATTACCGAGGCAATGCCGAAGACTTGGATGAGGCTACTGCACTTCACAGGGAAGCGCTGGCGTTGTGCCCTGTCGGTCACACACATCGATCCTCGTCATTGACCGGTCTTGCAAATGGACTCTCCATCCGCTTTAATCACCGAGGCAATGCCGAAGACTTGGATGAGGCTATTGCACTTCACGGGGAAGCGCTGGCTTTTCGCCCTGTCGGTCACCCAGACCGGTCCTCGTCATTGAATAATCTTGGGAATGGACTCTTCATCCGCTTTGATCACAGAGGCAATGCCAAAGACTTGGATGAAGGCATTGCACTTCACAGGGAAGCGCTGGCTTTGTGCCCTATCGGTCACACAGATCGGTCCTTGTCATTGAACAATCTTGCGCGTCAACTCTCCACCCGCTTTAATCACCGAGGCAATGTCGAAGACTTGGATGAGGCCATCGCACTTCACAGGGAGGCGCTGGCTTTGTGCCCTGTCGGTCACAAATATCGGTCCATGTCATTGCACAATCTTGCGGTTGAACTCTCCACCCGTGGTAAACACCGAGGCAATGTCGAAGACTTGTATGAGGCTATTGCACTTCACAGGGAAGCGCTGGCTTTGTGCCCTGTCGGTCACACAGATCGGCCTTTGTCATTGAACAATCTTGCGGGTGAACTCTCCACCCGCTTTGATCTCCGAGGCAATGTCGAAGACTTGGATGAGGCCATCGCACTTCCCAGGGAGGCATTGGCTTTGTGCCCTGTCGGTCACACACATCGGTCCATGTCATTGAACAATCTTGCGAATCGACTCTCCACCCGCTTTAATCACCGAGGCAATGTCGAAGACTTGGATGAGGCGATTGCACTTCACAGGGAAGCGCCATGCTGATCAACACAGACATGGTAATGAACTGGAGGCGTATGGGACTTCCATGCAACTTATGGACGCCTACATGTCCGCGACAGCTTCGATATCATCCCGTCATAGTGCCATGAAGGACTTCCCAAGAACGCTTGCCGTGGATGCTGCATCATGTGCTCTTCGTAGTGGTGACGTGCGTCGTGCTGTTGAGTTGTTGGAACAGGGCAGGACTATCATATGGACTCAGATGACACGACTCCGCACGCCTCTTGACAGCCTCCAGACACGCAGCGATCACGCAGCGGCCCTGGTGAAGAGATTCAGAGACCTCAGCTCCCTCCTTGATAAACCTCCTGCGAGCCATGCAGATGGCACCCCGAGTGTCGATGTAGAAGCAGCAGCAACTCACTACAGGCGTCTAGTGGAGAACTGGAATGGAGTTGTAGAAGAGATCCGGACGATCGAGGGCTTCTCCCGCTTCCTACTCCCCCCCATGTTCGCCGATCTCCAAGAGGCAGCTTGTGATGGGCCTATCATCATGCTCATTGCAAGCAAGTCGTCTTGCGATGCCATTATTATCACATACACACAACCTCCGACTAGCATCCAACTCCCTACCGATTTTGAGAAACTCACAACATTGGTGAACGCACTCCGAGAGGCAATTGGAAAAGACGCTGGTCCTAAAGGGAACCAAACAGCGCTGATAAAAGGTTTGAGGAAGCTGTGGGGTGACGTCGTCCGCCCGGTGGCCGAATATCTGGCTGGATTTGCACGAAGAGGTTCCCGAATATGGTGGTGCCCAACGCTGCTCTTCAATTTCTTGCCGTTGCATGCTGCCGGCGAATACAGGGCAAATGGAGAGTCCCTTTCGCAGCAATATATTTCTTCATACACACCATCGCTTACCGCGCTGATGAGGGCTCGTAGAAGTCATGAGAGGAGTCCGTCGGTGCCCTTTGCTGCCATTGGCCAGAATTGCCCGGCCGGTGCTTCATACACATTGGATTGCGTGGAGCCTGAATTGGACTTGGTGCGGAGTCTTTTACCCCCTCCCCCAACTGTTTCCTTCACGAAGATAATGAGTGTTGATGCAACGAAATCGAGGGCACTGCGTGCGCTGCGAGACAATACTTGGCTCCATTTTTCTTGTCATGGGACACAGAATTTTGACGACCCCTTCAAGTCGGCCTTTCTCATGCGCGACCAACCGCTCTCACTCCTCGATATCACCCAAATGGATCTCTCTCTCCACCAATTCGCATTTCTTTCTGCCTGTGAGACTGCTGTCGGTGACTTTGCAACGCCCGATGAAGTGATACACCTAGCGGCCGGCCTGCAATTCGCTGGGGTTAAGAGCGTCGTTGGGACATTATGGAGGGTCACCGATAGTACTGTGCAGCGCTTAGTCGAGGCATTCTACAAAAACCTGTGTGGAGATGGCAAAATGAATTCTAAGCGAGCTGCCCAAGCGCTGCACCAAGCGGTCCACTCGTTGGCTCGCGACAGGGACTTGCCCTTGGACCAGCGTGTAGTGTTCATGCATATTGGCGCATGATCAAATTCGTGTGTACTCCGAGCTTGCTGATTGACGCGTTGATCTGACGACTTCGCGTACAGCATATAGCCATGCTTATGTGTTTCGAAGAATATACATTCAGATTTCAGATTTTTGAACCGTTTTTCTCCCCGAGAATCATGTGCACTCAGTGTAGACTTGCATCTGTATTTCCTAGTCTGTTGCCTCGGAGCTAGATACAACCGCTTGGTGCTTTGTAGGTACGAATGAAGTCCAAAATTGTGACATTGCCAGTGGCCCTTACGGGTTCGACTTGAATTACTCAACGTTCAATGTCCATTCCCTCTAAGGTATCCATATCAAATAGACAACTGACATAGTACTTGTCAAATTGTATGGTTTCCACCCACTGGCAGCTCGACCCAAACTAGTGCAGCAAACACGTCGATTCTGGGCCTGGCACCGACGGTCCAGTGATCATGACCTTGGAGCAAGCCTTGGAGGGTCACGAACTTTGCCATCATTCCATCTCTGCGAGTTCAAACAGGATTCCTATGTTTCCGACGGCAACAAATAATCAGCGGATCAAGGACCTCAGCGATGGGGCCTACAGAAGTGTAAAGGGATTGAAGAGGTTCGGGATTTTGAGATGAAGGAAGTGGCGGATGAGATGATTAATATTATGATTCCTCAGTTCGACCGTGACTTGACCGTGACGGTGTTTCGTTCTCGATCTGATACTTCAATTGTCTTTTGTGATACATGCAGGTTATCGGGAATAGTTGCCTTCCTATTAACTCAAGCTTAAGCATTGCGCGTTACAGTGTATATTGAGTGAGAGGCGAAGAGTTAGAACGAGATATTTCCTCGAGATTTCATATGTAGCTTGCATGCGGTACTCCTTGAAAGCCGGCCAACGTGCATCAAGCATGATGGTATCCTGTTATGTATACGACTTAGTACAATAGACCAAGAGTGCAACTGATGGTGAAACGACATTTAAAATTACATCGAAAGGCCAGAATCAATCTGCAAGATGTGCACCCCTGTTCGCTCTTCATTCCTTCTCTTGTACTTCCGGCCAATTCGGTCCAGATCTCTACGCTTCCTCTTCATACCGCTCTTGTCAACCGCAAATACAAGCAGACGAACAATTACATAGAGCATCGCAGTACTTTCGATCGCTGTCCAGATGCCCTGTTCATGGGAAGAGACGAGCAAAAGGGGGACCACAGAAAGAAACACCAGGTGGTCAGTGGATATAGCGTCGATGGATATGACGAGCGGCGAGGATGTAGATTGCGGAGAGATTAGCACCCAAAAGACACCCAATGCACAGAGTATTGTGCCGATCATCACTGTGTCTGCCCGCGCCCTGTCGCAAAAGCATCCAATGACCCCAGCGGATGCCACAAGTTGTACCGAAGACCAACCTGAGGTCTGTCGCATCAACCCATGGGTTGTATCGAGTGGGGCAGAAAACAAGCTGAAGATGAAACAGGTGCGATGTGATGAAATGAATCCTAGAATAATGAACACGGCCCCGAGGAATATACTCCATGTTTTCGGGACGCTAGGTTGGAGATTGTCCCGATCCAGATTGTCTACTCTCGCTGCACCCTGAAGTAATACAGTGTTTGTAAAACCTGGTTCGCGTTTGACAAATTCGGGCACCAGACTTCCCTTCTGTATGGAAGTGGATGTGGGGTGGAATGTTTGAAATAACAAGTGATGGGAAATCGTCTGGCGCAGCTGACGAATACAGAAGCAGAGATTCCCGACACCGGTGAGTTGTGTTGGGTGCATAAAGCAGATACGTTCCGCGTCAGCGAGGTTTAGCAAAACTCTTTCCAACGTGTGTCGAATGAGTTTTTCGGGGATGTTATTGGTGTTGAAGCCTGGGAGAATCAGTTCAGAGTACTCCCTGGCCCAAATCTCCTCCGTAGTAAACAGTGGGCCAAGGTTGGCGCTCCCAGTGGCCCAAAGGAAGTGTATCATCCCTAAAAGCTGACGAGGATACGACTTTCGTGTCGGCAACAACTCTCTGATCGCTCGGGTGAGCTGCTCTAATCCGCAAATCATAGTTGCTAGCTTGGCAGTCGGGGAGGTCGAGTCACAAAGAGACTCGGAGAATGGGAGGATTTGGACCGAAACCAATATAGGCAGGAGGTTTTCCAGTTGGTCCAGGTAGTGCAGGACGAGACCTTCGAACGAGGGAGAACTCGGATACTGGCTTGTTTTCTGGTCCATCAGATGTAGATAGAAGGTCGTGTTCCTATTCAGAACAACCTATTTCAATTTCATCATAAAGATGGCCTGAATTAACTTACCTAAATGCATACGCACTCAAATGTCTGGTTTGCAGCTCCGATAGTGTGTTTTGCCTGAGCTCCAATTGCTCTTTCATGAGTGGAAAAACAACATTGCGCCATCGGGAAATTTCGAGGCGGAGAGACGGCGCCAAAGTCTCTTCATCCAGCGACTCGTAATCCTCCATGATACTGGAATGCTCCCTGAACCATTCCCCATCTTCCTTCAGGGAGTCCCACTGTCGGTCCATCCAACTTCGTTCAAGCGTCAGCGAGTCGCAACTCGAAAACGTAGAATCCTGGCAAAGCTGCGCTTGGAGCCTTTCCCAATCAATTTCTTGTCGAGAAATACCGGGCCGAACCCCTCTAGTTGAAGTATCACCGAGACTTTGGCGACAAACATCAGCGGCGTACTGATATCGGTGGAGAAATCCGTTGAAATCTTGATGCTGAAGCCCCTTGCAGCAAAGCTCGAGCAGGGACTTCGGACCTGTCTCTCTAACAGCGTTGTGTAGCGATACTAGCGCCTCCTGCGTGGCTAGGCTAATATCATCTGTGTTGTATCTCTGATTGCCACCAGAGACGAGAAAATATTCGGAAAGTGTGCTATGGACTGGGACCAAATGTCGTAATCCTGTGGTTGTCACTCGGACATCGAATAGAACGCCTGCAGCGTGCTGTGCGAGATAAATAGCACGATCATCAGATTCCGGGTTAAGTTCTAGCATTTGAACCAAAGGGCATGACTGCAACGCCTGCAATGCCTGCAGGAAAATTAATGGAGTGACTGGGCTTGGGGAGAATGTGAGGAACTGCAAAAGGATCTCCAGGACACGTTCAAGATGCATCTGGTCAGAGTCGGAGAATCGCTGAAGCTGAACAGCTAGATAGTACTTGTACATTCCGAAGATGCCAATCGGAGTGTCGTTCAGGAACTGGATCCGTCTCTCCAGACGATACAGACGAGGATTCTGTGTCAGGTTCTTCACTAAGAATATGTACTGGAACATATTCTCAGATCGCCTGACGAGATTTTGGACGAGATGAGCCTCATCAGGGTCATCTGACCCTATGTAAAATTGAACGACATGACGCGCGTACGCCTCAAGATCGGATTGTGTAGTGCCGCCGTCACGTCCAAGAACTATCGTGGGCAGCCCAACAAGCAAACTGGCTACATGCGAATTTTGGCATCCAATGAGAAGGATACGCGCATGCGCGGTCATGTTGTTAAGTATCCATGGGATCAATTCGTCCTGCTGAAATGCACGATTTTCGCAACGATCTACGGCGTCAATGATAATCCTTCAAAGACGAAGTAAGCAAGAGTAAACAATAAGGGCAGACAGTATGCGCACCTAATTGTGTCGAATGATTCCAGTAAATTTGCAATTCGTGTCCGAAGTCCCAGCTCTGAAAGCATGCCGTGTCCAGAGGCCAACACATACTTCATCACCTCGCTAAGACCTGCCGTGTTGTGATGGCATGCTGACACAATTTGGTGCAAAAAAGTCATGAGGATGGCTTTCGATGAAGTCTCTTGTCGTATATCGGAATACTGATCCGCTACGGGATCAGCTCCACAGAAATAGTAAAGCAACACTCCGCGGTGACCAGTATCCTTTTTCTCCTCCTCCTCCTGAGCGATCTTGTCCTGAGTTATACGAACCATATGAGCTGCCAAGACGGATTTTCCTGTGCCTGGCTTCCCTGAAATAAACAACTCTGGAATCGTTTCTGTCGATAGCCAATCTGCAATGAGTGGGTGGGATTTGCTCCAGGCGCAGGGATTTTTAATGCACTGTGATTTTTCCCGATACAGGTTGAGGTGATCTTTATAGGTCGTGCAAAGAAGGCGGCGTTGCACTTTTATCATTTTGTCCGCTATCAAAGGAAGAGAAATGGTAATCATTATTGGGGATACCCGAAGGACTTATTCCACTCACAAATATACTTTTGTCGCTCGTCCTCTGCATAAGCGACAAAAATTCCATAGTGTGCTGAATTAAGGGCCGTTCGCATATCTTCTCTTGCAGCTCGAAGCCTAGCCGGTATATTCTGAGATCCGGCAACCCTCTTGACTACCCAAGTCTTTGCTTAGCCGCACGTATGCGTATGAAACTAAGAACATACACTTTTTTATAATTGACTCGTGTTTCTCTAAGTCCGGGGTTCAATAAAGTCTCGATAGGACGATGACACCGAGGTACTCACCGCCTACATAGCCCCTTAGAATTTGCATGAAGGCTAGAAATGCCTTGAAAGCCGAGATGACTGCGTGACATTCTTCGCCGGAAAGGTTCGCAATCCGCTCGGATCGGATGAGCAGGGGGAGACCAGTCAAGACTTCGTTTAACCCGGAAATAACCTCTTGTGATACCATAGTCAGTCACGGTCCATGCGGATTAACAGAGATGCTACCGTCTAGGATCTCCGCTTTGGCAGCAGCTATCTGTGGACGTGGTGTCTACATGTGACAGTGTCATCGAGGGACCCACTCACTGTGATGATACATTTCAGACCGCCATACAAGGGAGCTGCGATTGGACTTGTGCTGGCGAGAGGCTGCAAGAATACGTCACAACTGTTTAAGAACGCCTTGGCTTTTGCCATGAATTTATCTCTTTTTTTGAGGCGAAGTTTGAGTTCAGAGTCCTCTGGAAGATTCCAATCTTCCAAGTCGGTTCCGCACAGCTGGGAGCTGGCCAGGTCATTCGCCAAATTTGTGAATTCAGTGCGTAACTGAGAGAGATCTGCCTGGTCCATTCTAATGACACAGGAGAGGACAACTAAGTTGAAGAAGGTATGTTCCAACTCAGCCGAGCCTTGAGTACTTGAGTACTCTGAGTTCGCTTGCACCGCCTGCGACACGAGGTAAGATACAAATCTGAACATTTGAACATCCGCCGCTCCAAAACCACATTCACCAAATCCCCCAAGTCACATCAGCGGTTTTAATTGTGCTATGGAGCGCTTCGTGGCGCTATGTAATGAATTACGTTTCACTGATGCGCCCGGCAGCCTGACCAAGTTGCTAAGGTCAGTGTTTGTGAACAATGATCATAACATAGCGAAAAAACTTGCGGAGCAGTGATTGCGAGACTAATGGAATGGACCGTGTCTGAATGATATTGATAATGCAATGGTTGAGGCAGTCATCGCAAATACTGGGCGATGGTGCCGCACATCAGCGTGACAGAGCGCTACGAAGCGCTACGAAGGCTAAGCGCTCTATAGCACAATTACATAAATCCGCTGAGGCTTGATCAGAATCTTGCGCGAACAAGGCTCAGAGTTGGATCCGGCCGGTTAATATTAGGACACCACACACAGCTGTGTCACACCGCTTGTCCATAACGAAATCCTGTATGTGCGAACGAGTGAGGAGTGAAATGAACGACAAACTCGATGTCGTGGCAGAGAGGAAAAAAACGAATGGATGAAGCGAATAGCGCAGATTGATCGCTCAGCTGGACGTATATGGTGCCGGGCCATTCCGGCAGGCTGCATTACTTACCCGGCGGCACCTGACAATGGAGCCTCGAGGATTTTACCAGAAATATCTATCAAAATCATCGCCAGGCCGGTTTCCTGATGATACTCGGATCCCAAGTGAACGCGAACTTTTAGAATTGAGCAGCCTGCATTGATGCATGATGCTTGATCAGAATCTTGCCTCACTCGGGAAGCGAACAAAGCTTAGATGCAGGGTTGGATCTGGCCTGTTCATATTAGGACACCACACACAGCTGCGTCACACACCGCTTGTCCAATATACCTTATATACTCGGGGCCCTACGTATGGACCGACGACCCTCCAGTACAACAGACTTCCTGATACTCAAACTTGCCTTTTTCCTTTGAAATGTCACTGGTCAGCAGGTTTCTTAGCATTGAACCAATGAAGTTACTAGTACTGACTGACAACACAGTTATCGCATTTCTTCTCCCTGATACCGAGTATATTCTCCTTCACTACCCGTGAGGGCTCAGATGTTCCGTGAGTCTGAGAGAGTTCCTCCTGTATCATTGCTTAAGATGGACTAGAGAGCTGCACGCATCGATAGTAGAACATATTCGGCAGCAGGAATTGGCATCCATTATTGGAGAACTTATCGACTGCGATCGGCCATATTCCTGTATCGCTTGTACAGGTGGCCACGGGATTGGGAAGTCAGTGCTTGTCCTCCAAGCAATCCGCGACCCATCCGTTTCCGCCACCTTTCGTCATCGTTGCTGGATCGATTGTCGCACCCTCACCCACACATCAAACTTTCTTGAAATTTTGGCCAAGAAGATAGGTGTTCCCCACACCGAATTTTCCCCATCTGCGCACGAAGACCAGTTAGAGACACTAGTCGCTGCAATCCGACGGCTTGCTGTCGTACGCCGAGTCATTGTACTCGATGATTTAGACCACCTTTACGCTCTCGATAAATCATTCACGGATGCGGTCATCAAGGCACTCTCAAGCATTGACAAGCTTGTCCTTGTTTTGACTATCATTGGATGGACGTCCGCTCCACCCCCCGAGATAGGGTGGTTCTTGCAGCTGAAACCTCTCTCTCTAGAGATGGCGCGAAATCTTTTCCAGTCACTTTACCCAGTTCCCCTCCAGCGAGACGCGCTGGACAAACTCTTATTACGTGTTCGGGGGATACCCCAATACATCGTGATCCTTGCCGATCTCGCATTCCGGAGTCGGCTTCAGCTCAAGGACTTGGTCCAGATTGTTGACGACCCAAAAAGCAATCTTTTGGGGACACGAATCGATCACGATGTCAAATCTTTGGAAGAATCTATTCGTGCATATCCGCCAGAGGACAGGCTTGATCACCATGCACTCTATGTATTCCATTTCCTTGCCTCGCTGCCCAGTGGCATATCACAAAGCCAATTGCAGTCACTAGTCGGATTGCCCGTAGATACATTCGCCTCGGTTTGTAAACAGATATCAGCCTTAGCCTACTTCGACAGCGAGCCTGGTGACCATCTCGTCCTATCGAGGCCCCTCCGAGAATACGCTGCCCGTACTTCCACATTGGATTCTCGAACCCAAGATATCTTCCTTAAAAAGCTCATCGCGATCATCGAAATGAAGAGTCTTCGTCCCGGGACACCCGACTTCCCTCAAACTATTCAGCAGTTCACGGAACAGAAGATCAACATTGAGAATATTCTCTTCACCTTTCTCGACATCGACTCCCCCATTGCAGTCGAAGCTGCCTTGCAGTTTTTGAAGCCGCGATGTGCAGTGAAGCCCTCTTTGAAACTAGCGGCCAAGGTTGTGGAAGTCGCAGAGAGGAAAAGAATGCACCTCCTTCCCTACGCCCTCCAAACCGAAGGGGAAGCCAGATACAACAGTACATTTTTAGGGGGTGCTAGGCTGCTTGTGAGAGCAGAGGCCCTCTTCAGCAACTTCAAGGATGATGCTAGTGTTGTAGGCGAGATGGAATGTCATGTTCTTCGGATAGAATCCGCTGCTCGTGGAGGTGTGGACGGGAAGCAGGAAGACTGGAAACAAGCGGCAGAGTACGCGCGCGCGCGTCTGTCAACTCTGAGCAGCGAAACCGGAAAGCGGGGTCATGCGCACAGTCTCCTGACACTTGCTCGATTGTCAGGAAACACCAAAGAACGAAATCTACTGGTCGCAGAAGCTCATACTCTCTTCGAGGATTTGAAAGATGGATACGGGTTGAGCCTTTGCGACTTCTATTCTCAGACGTCGGTGCAGTCGGCAGTCAACTTGGCCCTTAAATTCCAGGTCTTCAGGGACTTTGAAATGGCGGCGACATGCTATAATACTGCGTTCAACTCCGTCATTCGGTCGGTTATTCGAGACTTCGTCTCCGGGGGCATGGCATCTGTAGAATATATCAAGGTCATTGGAATCAGGGAACTGATCCTCGCAGCGGTCGCCCATCTGCCCCAACTCCTCGATTGGCTGAAGAAAGCCATTGACCTTTATAAGCTTCTGGGACGGAACCTTGACGTCGCATTCTGCCAATACCATCTCGCCCAGCTTCTTCCACCTGCGAAGGCCATCGACCTATATTCCGAAGCCATTTACCAGTTCGGGCGCTCCGACTTCACCCATCACCGCGAGCGCGGCACCCTCGACCAGTGCTACTCGCTGGTGGAGGCGGAGGAGTACTCCGCAGCCATCCCAATCCTTGAAATTCTACACCGTCGGATAGGATACTGTGGCAAGATCTTTCAGCTGCGCTGTAAAGAATTGCTTGTCGAGTGCCACTGCCGGTTGAATGCGAGGCGCCCTGCTCTTCAGGCTGTAAGAGAAACGATCACGACGATGGAGGAGTCCGAAGTGAGTCCGAAACTGCAGAAGTACAAGCAGTTATTGGACGCTCTGGATGATACAAACACTCTGCCCTCAATTGCTCTCTGTGAAACGGTGCATGAGGGGCACGCTAGGCTTGTGGAAATGGAGACGAGTGACGACAAGGAGTAGTGTCGCGGCTTGAAGTTCGCATCTAGTCACTAGTGTTCCAGAACTCGGTTGCCCCGTTTAGTTATGTTATTTGATATAACCCAGTGTTAGTTTTTTAAGCTAGTCGAGGCACGAGGCTAGTGTAGAATACAGACTCTGTTTCCTGTAAGTAGATGATTTGTGTTGTACGCTGCCTCATCATGCTGGTTCGTTGATTGGTCGCTAAATGCAATTATTTTCATCTTGCGAACCCACATCGATGCGCCAGACTCTTGATAGATCAAAACTATTACAGCTGTAAAACGAGATGTTGTCACCAGGCAAATGATCGTACACTATAGGGGTCTTTGCCTTGATAAAATCGTGTACAGACTAGTACCGAGCTGTTCTTGCAATGGACATTTAATTTGAAGATCTAACAACTAATACAGAGTCTATCGGACACGACTCGAGTTGCATTCGTGGAGTCTAACACAATATTTATGTTGTGGAGAAATCTAAAAGTCATGGTGCGATTGAACAAGAGAAGAGACGGCATTGACAAGGTTGTACAGATATCACAGATTCCACATCTCCCTCTCCCAGCTCTTGATGCGGCGTGCGATGATCTCGAAAGCCCGTGCTGACAGACCTTGATCAAGATCTTCTAACAACTCGAACGATTTATCGTCCTTGTCACTTAACCCCTGCAATTCTCTCGGTACGGTCTCCTCTACTATCCGTCCCTTGCGTCGACGGTACGTCTTGTCTCCAGTATACGCGATATCTCATGAATGGCTTGTCCGCTTTGCGGAACAGCACTGCCCAGAAGCATCGTATCAGCCTATCGACACGGCAAACTTCTGGTAGATCAAACGCGTCGAGGCCATCACCGGGCAAATATTAATGCATAACATGATGATCAACTCATGAACGCGCCCTTTAAAATACAAGTCCAATATAATATTCCAATTTCATTCACTGATATGTACATAGAAAGAACAACAAACAAGCTATATAAAAGACTATTTCGATGGGGTAAGTAAAAGCGGCGGTGGCGGGATGGGCGATACGATCGGGGAAAAGGCGAGGGGAGCGCGAATAGGAGAATGGGGAGAGCGCAAAATGGGGATGAGAAAATGGGGAGATGATCCGACGAGCATCCGCGCACCGCAAATATAATGAAACAGGCAGGGAGACAATTCGTTGGGACGAAACAGACGTAAGGAGAGGCAAACAATTTGATTCGTTGGACGAAACGGTCGTTTGGAGATGTAATAGTGGCGGGAGATGGAACATTCGTCGGGGAAAGAGCCAATGAAACGAAATTCGATAACAGCTGTAGAAAATCATCGCAGAAGGCGCAGAACGAAAGGACGGAGGCGGAGCGGGGGTTCGACTAGATTACGAAAGTATTCGGATGCGATGCTGACATTGACATTAAGAGCGAAACGGCTGGGCGGACGATGAAAGGAACCAAGAAGGCGAGAACAGAAGCCAGACCCGCCTGCTTCTACTTCTTCGCTATCGTCAAACTCCTCATACTCTCCTCCAGAATATCGCACACATTCGCCGTGTACGGACACGCAATCCCACTCCCTAACGACGGTTTCTTCTCTGCCATACCCAGAGGTAACGACGGCTTCCTTTCCACCATACCCGAAGGCATCACCAAGGGAGAGGGAGATGGTTTGTTGGGGACGGGCTCGTCGAGATCGACGACCCGGACGACTGCCCGGCCTTCCAGAACCTTGCGCACTTTCTCTGCGTCCCATTCCTTTCTCATCGCAATTCCACTTGCACTCGCACCCACACCAGAACCTGCACCCACACCAGTAGCAGACCCAGAAAACGCATCCCAAAACGCACTCCCAAGCTTCCCAAGCAACGTCTGCGACGCAATAGCAGCAAGCGCAGCCTGTTCCCTCGTAGGCGCAGGTGCCGGTTTGAGTCCAGGCGACGGAGGAGGCGAAGGATACGGGTTCTTCCCACTGAGACCTTGTGATTTCGAGGAAGAAGGAGGCGATGATGCGAAATATGCTGGTTTGAGACCCGATGCCAATCCATGCGGTGTATACCCCATCCCATGTGCGTTTGCGTTGAAATTCCCGTTGAGGTGAGCATTCTGCGCAGCCATCTTCCCCCACAACTGCATCCGATACGCGTCGAGGGTCTTGAGCGTGAACGGATTCGTATCCGCAAAGGCGTCAAATGCGCCTATGCCCATGCCCATACCAAGGCCATTGAGCTGGCTGTTCGTCTTCTCGGCGATTGAGCTTGGGCGGTGTAATGCGGGATTGATGTTCTCTTGGAGCACGGCTTTGACCCCGACGGGCGGGATGAGCGTCGTGTGTACGGGTGTGACGCCCATACCGCCAAATCCACCCCAAAACGGCCTTGCGCCCAGACGTGGAGATGAAGGGAGGTCCTTTTGAGTGTTTGGCGTGATGAGGGGAGTTGTTGATGGCACGGATACCGGCGTGGGTGCAGGTGAACCGGGTGGGGAGAGGGGTGCGCCTGTTTGGAGTTCTGCTGGGGGTGGGAGGTCGGGGAGATGGCGGGATTCGAGGAGGCAGCGTTTAAGGGCTGATATTTCTTGACGGAGGGCAGTGTTTTCTGAGCGGGAGCTGCCGAGCTCTGAGCGGATTGCGTCGATTAAACGGTCGCGTTCTGCGATGTCACCTTCGAGGGTTGTGATGTATTCTGAATCAAAGGGTAAGCGAGAAGGGGAAAGGAGGTAGAGAGGATCCGACCTTTTCGCCTGACTCTGAAATTCCGTGCACTGATCTTGTTTCGGAGCTGGCGTTTCTCTCTGCTGCTCATCTTCTTGTATTCTTCGGGACTTGGGCGCCAGTCTTCGGGTTCGAGGATCTTGAGCGGGTCAAGGTCCTTCGAGGACTTTGATTTTCCCGCGCCCGAGTTCGAGTCCTTCTCCGAAGGAGCGTATGACTTCTTTACGCCACCAGAAACGACGGCACCGCGGCGAGAACGTTTGGGCGGCGCGAGCTCTGGTTCTGGTTCTTGGTCAGAGTTTGAGTCTTGGTCTGAATGGTCGTTTGAAGTAGCGGGAGTTCCGACTAGTTGTGGGTCTATTGCGAACATGGGAGTGCTTGGATCGATGCTCTCAGGACTCGAGCCACTTGCACTAGCGCCACCTCCAAAAAAGTCATATGAAGGGACTGAGAGTGATGGGAGTGAGGGGCCCTTTGTTAACTCATCAGTGTCTAAGAATTGGGCGAAGAAGTCGTCGTCTGCGCCATTTGAGAAAGTGAAAGGGCTTCGTGGGGATGAAGACGAAGACGAAGCGGTGAAAGCTGAAGGAGCTGAGTTCAGTATGTCGAGGTTGAAAAAGTCGTCTACTGTTGAGAACGGCGGTGAAGTTGTTATCGAATCAGTCAACATCTTGGTCGATGTGGTCGAGTGAGTGTTATCTTGACTGCGTTGAGGAGGCGTGTTGCTAGTACCCCACGGATTTACCCGATGCCGATCGGCACAACGCGTAAGCTGACTATTAAATCCGATCTTGTCGCAAATTCCACGTCTTTCCATCTGCGACACCGGTTATGTTGCTGCGCACCACCGCACCACCGCACGGTGCACAGCCCAGCACCAAATGTAGCCGCGTGTAACTCATTTGGCTTGTTTCATCAACGCCTCGATGTCTCTCAAACACAAACCAGGCTGTGGATCTTACGAACGCTCGCTCGCGTACCTCAATTTATTTGGATTTTTCGTAAGGATGACTGCGCTACTCAGCCGTGCTAATTTTGGACCATACAAAGTACAAAGTGCACATGTCTCCCCATGGGGCCTTTCTCGGTATCCACTCTCGCTTGTTCCACTGCCACCGCATAACAAAGTATCAGCTCCACTTACACAGCATATGTTCCCTGGGTCCCACGAATGTGGAGATGTGTCGCCTCTATGAAGTTGTGAGTGTTTTCGAAGTGACACAACGGGCGTTTTCGATATTTTACCACATTTCGCTACCAGTGAAATTACATTCAAAATGCAATTTAGAGCGTTCCAGGCTAGGTCTAGATCTGCTTTTGATTGAAATTTTGCAAGAGATAAAAATGTCCAAACCTCCGATGTGTGACTCATCTGGATTCTGCTGCACCTTATCAGAAATTGGACCTATCCTAATTTCTATTCTTCAGGCTAGCCATGCGCATCGGTAGACAAACGTGAATCCTCGGTTATCGAGGTTTTGCAGAATTAGCCATGTTTGTAACCCATATACCGTCGATTTGCAGATGTGTCTTTCCGTGTGTATCGAACGACGCGCCACCCCCCACTCAAGGGTACAAGAATAATTATTGTACCTTTGTGCCTGTTGCGCAGCTGCAGCACAAAGTCAAGCTCGCCGATAAGGTCCTTTCAAACGCCAATATCGACAAGCTCAATGAACACAACCACCCTGATGGAGTTGTTGCACACCGACGCTTCAGAAAACACGCAGGATCCCCATCCCGATATCACTTCTCTTATGTTGGTATCGAGACTGTTGTATGTAGCGCCATTGATGGTGCCCATGGAGCAATCCTGCGACGAATGATATATGTCGATAACCATAAAATTTCCAGATGCCGAGTGTGGGATTTGAAAAACTGGTCCAAAGGCGGGATCTTTACTGCTCGCCCACTCATCATATCACAGGAGCAGTAATACCCGATGACACAATTGCGCTGGTGATCATATGGACCAATGGTACAGTGCTAACTTGCAT
This sequence comes from Suillus brevipes Sb2, assembly GCA_011800875.2. NCBI lineage: Eukaryota > Fungi > Basidiomycota > Agaricomycetes > Boletales > Suillaceae > Suillus > Suillus brevipes. The sequence goes on along the minus strand of JRHT02000101.1, from coordinate 81,000 downwards.
GATGGCTTGTGCCAGTATTTTCCTTCTTCATGCAAAAGTCAGAAATAATCGCGAGAAATCATCAGGAATGTAGACACTCACACGTAACGTCAATTGCAGGCAACCAGCATAAAGCTGTTCTCTCTGCATCTTCTCTTTGAGAATACGAGTGGAAAATGTGTCCTCGTCGCGGCCTGCAGCACGGATAACTTCCTTGTCTTGCTCTGTCATCTCAGTCCGCAAACGCAACTGATTCTGTTTATCCGCCCGAATATGCGAGTTGATAAACCTATGCATGGTAACCATTAGAGGCTTCATTGCAGCATAATAACGGGGCACCGACTCTAGGCACGACGCAGCACTCAAAGGTTTCTCGGTCCGAATGCCCGTGAAAGCAGAGACAGCCGTGAATGGCGCGCGTGTCATCGCTACAGCAAGAGTCATAGTAGGGATGTGCAACTCAGCGGTCATTGAGTTCCCCGAGTCTGCAGAACGCCTACGACCAACGAACTCTATGAGTCCAACAGGATCTTCAGCGAAACCCTCTGCGTTACACCTTGCTCGAGCTTCACGCCACGTGTTGAGTCGCTTTGGCGTAAGGGGAGCTCGCATACTTGGGCTCTGCCACGCAGTGATGGCATTGACTTGAAGCATCCCTTCAAGCTTCTCCTCAACAGTCGGGTCGTTGACATACAATCCACCAAAGTTGAGAACATCACTCGGCTCGATGGCGATCTCGATGCGCGCCAAGAACGGCGTGTCGAATCCGATTCGGGGATTGTCAAGTAGGCCGCACTCGAAGACAATGCCAACCTTGAGATACCCCATGAGCACTGGGTTCACGCTGAACATCTGTACGAGCTTGAAGATCCCGGAGGAGCGCTCGTCTGCGTGGCATGTCGGTTTGTGGTTGGACCTATCATTGAGTGCCACAACACGGAGTGCCAGTGAGGTCCCAGTCCGTGCCCGAATCATGGGCAGCACTCTCACCAATTTTTCTTTTGACACTACACAACACGTCAGCTCTTCATATTTCCATTCTATCCCAGTTGCAAGTCCAGGTCCTACCTCCTTTGAACAATACCAGACGCCCTTACACTAAAGGCAAATCGCGATACTCGATGATAAAACGCCTGCAGCAGCATAAATCAGATGATCGATCATTACCTTTGCGCAATTAAAAAGTTTCTTCATTTCTGTCTGACACTGCGTACATTGTACGCCGAAATACTTCTTGTTCGCTTTGAGGGATTCACTGGAAACTGCTATAGAACGGAAAATATTGTGTTGCTCTGGATCTATCGCATGGACCATACGAACACCCTTCCATGGAGGTGCAGAGGACTCGGAGGTGCCGGAGTCGATACTCATGTTCTCGCCAGGGTGGTGCGAGGTGCGAGTTGAGCGCTAAGGCTTACAATTGAGGACTGATTACGAGCGTACCTGTTTTCTCAGGTCAGGCCCGGTGTGCCGCAGTTCACATGATCCAAAGGCGACTCCCGTCTTCTTATGAAATTTACCAAGTAAGGCCGCGTCGATGTGATAAGGAAGAACATCACACACAAGATTTCGATCAGAGAATTACAAGATACAAAGCAGTCAGAAAATTCAACCTGAAAAGCAAGGCACCGTCGATGTAATGAAGCATGGTCCAAGGGTAACTTGAAAAATCACTAGTCACAGACGCAAGAGAGAAGGTCAATTGGTGACTCGTATCAGTATCTCCCTTCCCTTTTTGCAGAGTTCAGAAAGAGAGAAATCACCGGGAATGTACACGCACTCACATTTACACAAGATCAGCATAAAGGTGTTCTCTTTGCATCTTTTCTTTGAGAATGCGAGCGGGAAGTGCATCCTCTCCGCGACCTGCGGCGCGAATAGCCTCCAGGTCTTGCTCTGTCATCCCGGTCCGTAAATGCAACTGATTCTGCTTATCCGCCCGAATATGCAAGTTGACGAACCTATGCAAAGTGATCGTAAGCGGTGCCATTGCTCAGAGAACAAAAACAGAGAACATACTCTAGACAGGCCGCAGCGCTCACGGGTTGCTTGATTAGAGCGCCCGTAACAGCAGAGACGCCTACGAAGGGCTCGCGTCTCCTCGCGATGGTAAGGGCAACAGCGGGGATGTGCAACTCAGTGGTCATTGAGTTCCCTGCGTCATGTTCAGACCTACATCCAACAAACTCCACGAGTCCAACAGGGTCTTTGGCGAAACCCTCTGCATTACACCTTGCTCGAGCCTCGTGCCATAAGTTTAGTCGCTTCGGCGTAAGGGGAGCTTGCATGCTTGGGCTCTTCCATGGAGTAATCGCATTGATTTGCACCATTCCCTGAAGCTTCTCCCCAACAGCCTTGTCATTGAAATACAATCCAACAAAGTCAAGAATGTCACTTGGCTCAATAGCAATTTCAACACGTGCCAAGAACGGTGTGTCGAATCCGATTCGAGGATTGTCAAACAGGCCGCAGGCAAAGACGGCACCAACTTTGAGGTACCCGAAGATCACTGGGTTTATGGTGATCATTTGTACGAGTTTCAGTAGCCCAGAGGAGCGTTCATCTTCATGACATGTTGGTTTGTGCTTGGGCCTATCATGGCGGAGTCCATTCCACGTGCAGAGTAAGGTCCCAGCCTGTGTTAAGCGGGCAGCGCTCTCACCAGTGTTTCTTTTGGCACTAAGTACACGAGAAGACGCAACATCAGCCCATCATAAGTTTCATTCATCCAAACTCACCTCTTTTGAGCAATACCAGACACTCTTGCACTAAAGGTAAAGGTGATAGACGACATTCAATGAGCGCCTACCACAGTATGAACAATATAGTATCACCTTTGCGCATTTCAAAAGCTTCTCCAATTTCTTTTGACACTGCGTGCATTGTACGCCGAAATACTTCTGGTTCGCTTTGAGGAATTCGCTCGAAACTGCTGTAGCACGGAAAATATTGTCGCGCTCTGGATTTGTCACATGTACTACATGGACAACCTTTGGAGCTGTAGAGGAGTGGCCCGAGTCAGTGGTTTTCATATTCTCGCAAACTTGAAGGCGGTGAGAGATGAATTGGGCAGTGAGTTAAGTCTTCATGCGTCACGATGCACGAAGGGCTCCCTCGTTGCGGACGCGTGTTTCAAGTCCGGTGGGAGAATCACATCTTTCCCTTCCCGTTTTGCTCGCATCGATCACCAAGCAAACCTAAGTTTTCTGCCAGTTATCAAGTCAACCCGAGTTCAGCATCAGACTTGCGATTAGTAGTTGCAGTTGCCGCTCTGAAAGGCACCAAGGTCCAAGATCAAGAGCACCAGACGCCGTGAGCAGGTGGTCCAGGCGCGGGGTTAGTATGTAGATGTCTATTTCTGAGCAAGAGTGGAGGAATTTGACTGTGGGTGTCAGGCCAAGTCGTGTTAGTGAAGTTGTTTCTTTACGTAATTCGTTGTTTTCAAATTTTCCAGGTTAACATGAGCTAGGCTGAGTCAAGCTCGAGTACCACGTCTCGCCATCTACGTAGCTCATGCATTCGACCTTTCATCCAAACCGTTGCCTTTTTTCTACAATGCCATCGATCACCCCGGCCCATCAAGTTGGCATGGACTCAATTAAAATGGATCGACTCATTGGTTACGGTGTTTGTTTGCGCAATGAAATACACTGGATTCGACATCATGATTCTGCCTTTCCCTTGTGCTAAATGAGTACTACGCCCCAAGTACTGCCCACGATGACTCGGAGAGTAGCAAACTTCGCAGGACTGACATATCGCTTTCAACCAATGTGATGTGCTGCTGTCGCTGTTAACTGACCTTGACACTTCTTTAGCACAATTGCTCTCCCACTAGCGCTATAGTGAGAGATAATTGAGCCTCAGCGCTTAGTACAATCATACAAGTGTCTATCGTGCCGAACTGCCATAACAAACATGGAAATACACGTGCAGCACTACCCAGCCCATGCTCGATTCTTGTCATTTTGCTATATCACACCATCATGTCCGAAATAAGACTTGAACGTAGGTCCCATATCACATTCGTATTCATTTTATGCGTCATCCTCGCGCCTTATTCACAGCTATCAGGGTGAACGATCTTCCACTCCCTTCCGAGCGCATACCCGCAGGTTTTGACGTGTCTACTTATGTCGATCCGGGGAGGCGCTGGAAATCAGCCGTCCGAGAATTGTCAGCCGACAAATCAGGTATGTTAGGCGATGTCATGATTTTAAAGTCCATAATGTCTTTCACATGCGATTTGAGGACTTTTGAGGACTGAGCATCTTTGTAAATTATCGGTGGAGATTAGGGTATCCTTCGAGCTCAGTCGAATGCTAGGCAACGGGGAAATCGTTGCAAATCCGAAACATCGTGAGATGAGCTGCTCGATGGGTAACCTTCTTCTGACTCATGCGCACATACTCACACCTTATAGACATCTCCTTCCCGCCCGTTTGTGGTGATCACTCTTCCCTTCATTTGAAGGCCGCTGTTTTTCATCATTGCGACAATCAGGACAGCGCACTACTTGATGTGAGTGACATCATCCTTGTATTGTTGGTTTTTTTCCGACGGAACACCTGCTGTAGTTCATCGCTAAATGTGAGATCGCTCTATATCCGGATGCAGGTCATGAACGATTTGCTACATACGTAGCAAGCAAGATAGCTTCTCACCCGAATCGTGCTGAAGCACGTTTTCAGTTGGTCCTGGACCAATATTTGGTCGGCCATCCTGACCAGGCAGTGGCTCTTGCCAACCTCGGGTTGGCCCGCCTTCAAGGCTACATTTCAAGACATTGACTTTATCGCTTCTCTCTTCCGCCAAGCCCTTGCAATGCGCCAGCAGTGCCATCCCGAGCACCCATTGTTTGCCTAGTACCACCTTCTTAAAGCATTGATCTGGCCCTACAGCAAGGAGAACACCACTGGCCATATCTACAAATCCGCGCAACTGTCCTGTAATACATTGCCCCTCTGTCCAGAGGGCACCTTCTTAGCATTGCGGCAGGGGCAGATGACGTCGACTATGTTATCCACGCTTGCAATGATCTTTCAATAGACACATCCGATGAAGATATCCAGCTTCGACGACTCGTGCTCGTGCTCTGTCCTGTGGGCAACGTGCACCGTACCAGAGCCCTCCATGAGCTTGCACTGGTAGTAGAACGACGCTTTGAACAATAGAGTGGCATTGACGATCTAGACGAATGTAAACGATGTTATCGTGCAGCTGTTTCTTTGTGCTTTGAGGGACATTCTGAACGCAAGATCTACCTGAATAGCTTGACCCTGGTATTCTATTACCGCTTCAATCACCAAGGCCATGTCTTTGTTGGAAAGAAGCGCTGCGGTCGCGCCCTGTTGGACACAAAACCCGTGATTTCTCATTGGGCAAACTAGGAGCCACGCTCTTCACTCGTTTCAACCAACGCGGTGATGCCAACGGCATCAATACAACCACCAGCCTCAGCAGCACGAGGCACCCACGTTGCGCCCGCCTGGGACTCCAGTGCGTGCTACATGCTCAAAACCAGATATAATACATTGGATACTAGCGAAGGTTTACTTGTTTCGTCGACTTGCTTTTATGTAAAGGGGGTATGGTTGTAACCTCTCGCAGACTGAGCGCTGGGATAATCGAAAGCAGAAATGTCGTATGGATATATCATGGGCTTCAATGGGGAAAAATTGTGCAATATGGGTGAGGAATATATGCGTAGTTGGTGAGGAAAATCATACCAAGACGTAAAGCAGGACAAGAAACGGCAAAACACTTGCTCCATCCCACCTGACAGCATGGCTGTTCGTTCAAGCTGTGGCGCACAAGCTAGAAGTGGCAACAAGACAATTCAGCATGCCAAAGTGCGATCCCAACGCCGCCCCGATGATGAGCAACGGCCCGATTATTAACCACAGTGCTGGGAGCCCAAAGATGATGACCTTGGCGGAGATGAATGAAACCTCCATCTTCATTGCGATAAGGCCTGTAGAAGATAAGTGTAAATACAGAACTGACTGAAAAGCGCAAAGACATACCAAGTATTAACGTCAACGCCTCCGCACTAGGAAGCAACCACGAAAAGACAACAAAGAAACGGAGGATACCAGGAAGCAGGCTCATGTGCCAGCCAATGACGAATCCCCTGGCAGCGAAGAGGAATTCTAATGCAACAGCAATAGCTGTCGTCAAATAGAGAGCGTGAAGCGGTGCCCATGGGAAGAATGCACCAAGAGCTGCGATGGACCACATCCCGCGGTTGATAGTGAGCGCAGCGAGTTGTTGTTGCAGTTGGATGCCATAAGGTTGTTGCCTGAGATGGGCATCATCTACCCAAATGATCGAGACTGTCACGATACCGTAGAGAGAGCCGACAATTTGTATGATGAATGACACATATGCAAGGTAGCCTGCATCGCAGATGGAGTGATAAAGGTCAAGAAGCTGCGTGCTGAGCCCAGGGTCCATGGACATCACGCCGACAGTCTTTTTGGGAGTTGCGGTGGATCTGTCTGCAAGCCATGCAGCAAGTACCGTGCGCTTTGCTAGACCTGAGCCCAATAGGGCACCCTCAACGCCTGGAACGGGGAGGCATGAATGCAATCACTCACCTGTATACCTTTGCTCTGCAACATAATTACAGGTGGACGTTTCCGTCACACCTGGGTCCTCTCTGTCTTCATTATAATATCTGACGAACGAACTTTGTAGTCGTGACTCTTCAATGGCTTCAACAACCTCGTTGGATTTTCCGATTGAAAGAAAAAGAGAGGCAATAACCCAGGTCTGAAACCATCCGATTGCCGCAATGATGGGTGTTGATAACCAAGAATAATTGAGGATGAACTCTCGAACACTGTCTATCCACATCCTCAAAGCCGTACACCTGCCAAGATAGTAGGCCTTGAGTGTAAGAAGTACATTTAGCGCCCGAGAATTGATCGCGCCATCAGAAGTTGAAGCTCCGTGAGCGGCAAAAACAAGATTCAGCCAGCTCCCAATCATGATTGCTCCCAATACTGAAGCTTTCGCAAGCAGCGAATGAGCCTATCAGTGAACGCGGAGTTGCGGAACATGTTCAAATGAACATGATGAAAATTATATATGTTTCAATGGACCTACGGGGGAGCCGGAGGGCTGCTCCTGGGGATAGTGATCATTGATCACGCAAGCTGGCACGACTGTCAGATCCGGTACGGCCTGGGCGTGCTGCGATAGAGGCGCCACACAAGTTGCTGGTAGCAGGCAGCCACATGAGGGTGCCTCGCTTCCCGCTCTGTCCATATGGATTATACATCACCCTTGCTCTTGTACTAGTTGGAGTTCCAATGAACCCTTGCAAGGCGGAGGGAATCAGGGCAGAGCATTGCTCTTGCCACTGGCAGCTGACATGATCAAGTTCATAAACATCATTATATTTCATCACAGGGAGGCGATAACAGACTACAGTAGCTTCTGTAAACAGTAAGTGTCGCGAAATCCTACATCCTAACAACATAAACGCAGTGTCTGTATTCTTGTAATCTCTGCAGCATGTGCCCTGTCGCTCAGTCATCTTCGTCAGTGTTCGATGCCAATGGCATACGATTTGTTTCCCTATCAGGTTTCCCTCCTGGGTTGCGAGCAGTTAACTTTCTTGCGAGATCTTGCGCAAACCCACACATTGTCAAGGTAGGATTCCTGAAAGATCGTGAATTCTAGCCGAGGGAGTATGAGAGCTACAACGTACCACGAGCCAGAAGTTGGGAAAATCGCTGCTCCAGTCACGTACTTTGCGAGTTGAGTTATGAAGGATTTAAATTGACTCATCAGAGCGTGCTCACCACATTTGAAACACCCTTGACCCTGTAATCTCTGTTGACGCAGTATTCATCGCCATCACCGAGTGGCAGCACCGATGCTTCATGCACAATCCCCTCCATCCTAATCGTCTCTTTGCCTGGAATCTCTCTCTTCCAAACGCCAGGCTTGTCCCAAGGCTTGGGTTGATGCCACCATTCGACTTCATGTTTCTTATTACCAGCCATCGCCCTGATGGCGTCAAGCGTCGCTTCGTCCATCTGGTCCCACAACTCATAGTCCTTCTCATCAGGTATGACTTGCAGGATACAATTAGATGTTGGGTCCCCACTCAGGGGCTGGCTTGACAAACGGAAGAAAGAATTCTTGTTGTTCTCACTGAGTTCACCAAGGGTCGCGCACACTGGAGGCGCAATTCAATACAATCAGGTGGCATACGGGACACTGAATGCTCACCGAAAATGACATAATCCTCCGATCCACGAAGCTGTTCTTCACTAGCTGTGCCGGCAAAATCCTATGAGCAACGATGAGTTCTTATGATGCACGAGAGACCGTGGGTGCCATACTGGACAAAATCGGGCAGCATCTTCGGCATCCTGCGTTGGATCAGGCGAAGCGATGGCAGTAACCTGAATGTGATACTGCAGATGAGAGGTTGGGTGTTGACCAGCCAAGTACTCCGCTCCAATCTCGATGCTCTCCTGATTGAGGTCGTAAAAGGCGCTTCTCTTCACACGAGCGACGACATGTGTCACAAAGTGGCCCGTCACCATTTTGCCCGCTGACGTTGCGATATACTTATTATGCCGGAAGCTATTGAGCAGGAGCGTCGCGTTTGGAAATGCCCCAGCACACAGGATTATCTTCGTCCTGTGTGCTATCGGCAAATCCCCACGAGACGTACGGAGAAATGTAACGGACTCCTCATCCCCTATACTAGGAAGAGATGGGAATCCAACATCGACGCCGAGGTATTGCACGGCAGCCTGTGTTGCAAAAAGAAGTGGAGCGCCGGTACCAGCCCGCACATGCCTCTGCTGCTCCTTGTACAGGGAGAGAAGCGGACCGGGCGTAGAGAATTTATTGAAATGAATAGTTGACGTTTTCGCAATAGATGCAACTGCCATGGGTGCAGGATATGCCTCTTGCGCCGAAAATATGTCTCCCTCAGCGACTGCCGGTTGCAACCGCTGGTCGATCTGACGTTGAAGCTTTCCATATGGAGGACCAATGTCTGTGGCTTTAGTTACTCGCAAAAGTTTATTCGCAAGTTTGAAGAACCCTGGCTTCTGTGCGGTAGCAACAAGAGACTCGGGCCAGTTGCGCATTAGCGCAGCAGTTGGGCTTGGAGACCAGGCAGACCAGAATGTCGAGCGACCACCAAAGAAAGGGCAAGAGCCGTGCACAAATTTAATATCGCTCTCATACGTCTGTTTGGACAAAGTAAAAGGAAATGTTTCACATGGGCCGCCGGGAGTGTATTTAAAAGGGGGCGGCAAGTTCTGGAAGTGGTCGGGGAGCCAAAAATCTGCGACAAGCAGAGCGCTCAGCGTGTTAGACCTTGCAGCAAAGACTGCCCACCTCCTCGTTCAAGACAAAGAATCTTCTTTCGTGAGTCCCTTTTCAACGTGTTGTCGATAAACGCGAGGGCTGCCAACTGAATGGGAGCAAATGTATTATGATTGTGTGCAACAATTGAAGGATTGACTCGAACAACGACTTACGCCTGAACCTATGACGACGAAGTCGAGGTCGGGAATACCCATCTGAAGATCTTCCCATGTCTCGTCTGAGATGAGGAAATCTTTTGCCACAAGTTGGTGAGCGCTTGGGGACTTTGAAAAGTACATGGATCAAAATTTTGCTAAAAGAATAAGAACGAATATTATGAGTACCTGGATACCTGGCCTTGGGAAACCATAATTATTGAAGGATTGAGTGTTGGATTCCTGGCAACGAGGCTGAAAGGATAGCGGACGCTCGTGCTGGCAGTACTGGTTCTCTCTGGTTGGTGGAGCAGGACTCTTTCTGGGCAAACAGTGAATAGGGATGGTGGTAGAAGACATGACTTTGCTGGTGAATCGCACAATCCAGTGTATCTTATATCGCCCAATGGGGGCCGATGATCTAAGGGCGCAACTCTGTGTCTATCGTTAGAAATGTTTGGCACCTGGACGTCAACAACTGAACACTTTGAGATACAGCATACGAAACCTTGTGCACTCAAGGAGTCCACGTTTAATCTGCAACGGGGAGGAGCTAGTCCGATTGGTTACCTATAATTGCAATTTGGACGTAACTGCGTAAGTGTGCGCATACTGTCGTTATAATCGGTCGACAGACTATTGACTTCTAGCGCTGGCAGACACGTGTCACGGACATCGAGCGAGCATATCGTGGAGCGTATTCGACATTGGCGCATTGCATATTGCCTTGTTGGCGCGCAGCTCTGACGTTGCTGGGAGTTACAAGCAAGGGAGGGAAACAAGTGCAGTGTGCGACCCCAAGTATAGCCTGAGGAATTGGTCTAAACTGGATCTAGACCATGTGAATTTGCTGCGGACAGCCTCTCAAAATCAGAATTCTCGCACCTAACTCGTCGAAGGCTGCAGCGCTGAGCGCTGCCGCACGTCTAAAATAGTTATAGCTGGCCCAACTTGAAAATGACCTAGATTTGATGCCGGTATGCCAAGCACAGATCTCGTGATGTGTCCTTCACGGTGTGCACCGGTGAACCTTCAGTCATGCTACAGACATTGAAGGCCTCTTCACAAAGAACATGGATGCTGACACGAACAACCCTGGATCCTCGGCTCCAAAGGCCGTCTATATCGAACACGTGACACATCCAGAGAGGGACAATCATTTCCGCGCTACAGCTGCTTCCAGTAAATTTCTCAAAGCAAACCAGAAGAACATACGACTGGAATGTACGCAGTGTCAAACGAAATTGGAGAAACTTTTGAAATGCGCAAAGGTGGTGCTCAAATATCTGAATACTGTTGCAGCTGTTCATCGAGTGTCGCAAACTGCTTTTAGTGTAAGAGCGTCTGGTACTGCTCAAAAGAGGTGGGATTTCCGACTGGGATGAAACTGGGGCTGACTCGAGTCGTGTGCCTTCTTGTGTACACAGTGCCAAAAGAAAAATTGGTGAGTGCTTCATACAACTGAAACAGACTGGGTTTTTACTCCACACGAACTCAACGATCGTCGATAGGTCCACCCACAAACCGACATGCCACGAGGTTGAACGCTCTTCGAGGGCACTCAAATTCATACAAATGCTCGGTGCAAACCCGTTGCTCATGGCATACCTCAAGATTGGTATCGTCTTCGACTGTGGCCTGTTCAACAATCCCCGAATCGGATTCGATGTGCCATTCATGGCACGCGTTGACGTTGCAGTGGAACCCAGCGATATCCTTGATTTCGTAGGACTGTATCTCAATGACGAGGCTGTTGGGGAGAAGATTCAAGGGATGTTGCAGGTCAATGCCATTACACCGTGGAACCCGAGCATGCAAGGTCCCCTCACGCCGAAGCGGCTACAGATATGGCGTGAGGCTCGAGCAAAGTATAATACAGAAGGTTTCACCAAAGATCCCGTAGGACTTGTAGAGTTCATTGGCTGCAGTTGTGCGGAGGACTCAGGGAACTCAGTGACCGCTGAATTGCACATTCCTGCAGTTGTCCTTGATATTGCAAGGAAACGCGAGCCCTTCATAGGTGTCTCTGCTGTCACAGGCGCGCAATTCAACAAACCCATGAGTGCCGTGGCATGTCTAGAGTGAGTTTTCGTCCTTGTCCTTGGATTTTAGCAAGTAGAGCTTCTTACATTTACATTGCATAGGTACATCAATTTACATATTCGGGCGGATAAACAGAATCAGTTGTATTTGCGGGCTGAGATGACAGGACAAGACAAGGAAGCTATTCGCGCTGCAGGTCGCGATGAGGAGACACTTCCGGCTCGAATCCTCAAAGAGAAGATGAAAAGAGAACACCTCTATGCTAATGTCGCGCAATTGACAAGTTAAGTAGTCAAGTGTGAGTGGATCTCGCCGGTCTTTCTGAAATTCTGTACTGAAACAAGAAAGGATCCTCGTAGCTCTGTAATCGGAGTCTCTTGTACATACGTCACCTCTTGAATGGGCTGCCATTGACATGTGCGAGCGATAACCGGTTACCAGCACAATCTCATTCTCCATCCTTGTATGGTTATAATTCTTGTGGCACGACAACTGGATGAAAAGTATTACAAGGGTCGGCAGTCCAGCATGTAACAATGTCGGACCGAGTCATAGACCAAAGATCGAACTCTGAACAAACTTTGAATGCACGCAGTTCGAATCGTCACGTAGCTTGACTTATATTCAAAACTTGTGGTCAATTTATGGGCACCAACATGATAGCAATCGGTCCGTGTCAAACTAACGAATCTCAACTCGAAGTGGTACAATGCTTATACAAGATGAGGGCGCGCTGTCCAAGATCCTTTGCATCTCCACATACCGCTTCACGTCAGGACTCTGCTGGTCAGTCGTTCTCAGAAATTCTTCTGCTTGCTTTACAACTTACTCGAGCCGTGACTTGCAATAGTTATCCCTACATTTCCACAGATATATATCAGGCATTACAGAATTAGCCCGCCGAGGGCAAATGATTGCAATTTTGCTATGTCGACGATATCATTGTCTGCTTAAAGCACGCTGCGAAGTGCGCTCGGCATTTGGTATGCAGTGTGTATCTGTCAATCTCATTCTACTAACTCGGGCGGCATATTTGAATGTAGGAAACAATGTTCGAATTGGAAGGGAATCTGGATGCGAACCAGTATGATCTTAGACTAGTGATCGGGTGACTCCGGCGAGTGTTCTTGGCACGTATGTACCATGCTATTACGAGCCAAGCCAAGCCAAGCCCTGTCTTTGGTCGGTCAGCAAAGGCCAAACCTCTATGGCGGGAGGCGACGGCTCTATATATCGAGGACCGACTACAACATGCAGCAGCGCTACGAGAGCCAGGATTCTGATGTGGTCCGAGTGTTCAAATTGTTCCACGTGAAAGACTTCTAGGCCCATCTAAAAGTCGGCTGTGCTCGATGAGCAGTGTTTTATTTACCGGCGGCTGCGTTCTCGAACAACATGCTTTAGATGTACTGCAGTTACTTGCTGGGCGGCCCTTTGTACCTGCGCACATTCCAGGGGAGGTTTCCAAAGAAACCTGTCTTGTTGCTGATAGTCGCTCGGCGCGATAAATCACCGTGACCATTTTGATCCGGTCACCCATTTAGATGGATTTCTGATCGATATAAATGCGTAGGTCGATGGTACTACTATCAGCACGCACGCTCGGCGACATTTACCAGGTCCCCCAATCCCAACTTGATTATGACACTAGTCTCAGATAATCCCGTATGGTGGTCGTTCATCAATTGGGCTCTCATTTACAGCTACTTTATGAGTGCGTACAGAGCAATGACGTCGGATGGTGTTGGTGACGTCTCACGGCTGTCGTTTCACAGTTGCATCTTTTGCTGCGGTGGTATATGACTGGGGTAAGCGAGATAATAATTTCCAATGTGATTATTGATATCCATGTGACATTCAAGCATTGACATTCGGACAAGAGGTAAGTCGATGGCATTTTCCGCGTAGCTGTCTCGCTAAGAAAACTCTAACCTAGGTCGAACTGGTCTGGGTGAGCAAAATCTCGGCTCAGAAGACCAGTAGGATAATACCGTTGATTCGGAACAGAAGCAACGCTGCTCCCTCATGAGCGTCATATATCTTTGTGTACGTAGCTCGTGTTATGTGCGCAGTCGATAAGTTGTGTTAACTTCGCCATACTATGCTAGGTGCGCTATGTTGGGATACTTTATTCAATGTAAGTTTTCAAGGCCAAGTTGCACTTCACTGATACCTGTATCTCTCGCAATCAGCCTCTACACTTCATGTGTGTATCCTCAAATACAATGTGTTCGTTTCTTCTGACTGGCGGTATGTAGGGTATCTCTTGGTCTCCACGACTCAGACAGACACGGTGGGTATCCAGCACCAATTTCTGACATTCCCATACAACTACTAACTGCACTCGTACATAGAGGTGAGTGGCATTCTCAAACAGCTTGATAGCTTGACATAATGACTGCGATAGCTGTGAGTTCATTAAATTATAGAGTCCATCCTCATTAATGCGAGCTGGGATACTTAGGCAATATCATTTACTTCATACAGGCATGGATGCCTATCGTCATAAATGCCTTCCTGGGCGGTGAGTTGCATTACTACTCTGATATTGACTTCACAGTGACTGAAATATCGAGCAAGTTATCATGATGACTCGGATATACGCCATGTATCAGGGATCAAAAAAGATACTCGTCTTTCTCATTGTAGTCTTGCTGGCTTCCACGATCGCCTCAGGAATTATGATGGTAATGGCAAATCTTACTGCCGTAGGGGGTAAGCTTTAATTGTTCGATGCTGCAAGCAGATGAGACTAATGGACGAACACCAGAGGAATTGATCTTGTCTGGCTTCCATATCTGTGGTGCTTCCCTGGACGCCGCTGGGATAGCTCTGAGCCGCGAGATCTTGATACCAACCTCGATATGGGAGATCCTCGCCTTTTTTCTTGCAGTCTGGATTGTTATAGAACACTTCCGTGAACTACGACAATTACCGACAGGATCGACTACTGGAGGCTTTTTCAAAGTGTTAGCACAAAGTCACGCGCTGTACTTTGCAGCGTGAGTTCATTGAGTTGGACGTCATCGTTGTCTTGCTTGACTTAACTTCAGCGTGTCCTAGCTTTGCTGCTGTGTCTGCCTTCTACCTCGGCTCACTCTCTCCAAATTTCTCGGTGTGTTTATTTGTGGCTGATATCTACATCTGACTCCTGAATAATTTCTACAAGCTTGTAACCGTAGAAAATGGTGCATACTTCGGCATTCTTGACATTTCCCAGGTGTTGCAGATGTTTGTCCTGGGTCCACGTCTCATCCTCAGCGTTCGAGGCTATAATGCTAGACTCGTGTCTGACTCGGATGAAGGAACTTGCATGAGTACAGTTGCTTTCCAGGAGCGTGGACGCGTATCGATCAGCAGTGAGGTGTAACACAGGAAACGATCCAACCGATCAGCCATGGGTACTGTACAGCATGTAATTGTTTCGTTGCGGTGAATATTTAATTCAGTTGGTCTTTCGTTGTGGTATTGCTTTGGAGCTTTGTAGAATCATCGTCACACAAATTTGTTCGGAGGATCATTCAATTGATTGGGCACTAATATCATGTTGCATCAAGACTCGTAGTGCAATAGCTGACCATGCCCCGGGCCGTTCCAAACAACTACATTCTCCAATTCCAGGGGGAGGGAGAGTTCGGGTCTGTGTTTGTGTTCAGCGTGATAATTATGGTGGAAGTGAGGATGAGGGAGAGCCGCAGGCGCAGGACGAGGGAGTAGATCCGCTTTCATCTCCGGTCAAGCGTTAACATGCGTGACGGAGCACGGGTTGGCTCCGATCATGCTGGCTAGCTGAACTGTTCGAGTCGTTCACCATTTCCCTCTGTCGGGTGGCAGTTCCAAAGATCGCTATGGTATCGACGTAAGACTTGCTCTACTCCTGCCATGCCGATTCCTTTCGCCCGGATATGGACCCAACTCAACCTCAGAATCGCTAGCTGGACCTGACTCACCCAACTCAGCTTTACATTCGAGCTCACGACCGCCTCACCTAGTCACCTTTCTCTATACCGCTCCGCATTCAGCTACCCACCCTTCGACGGACGACCGAGTCGACGAAGACCCAGCTAGCCGAAGACCGAAGTTGAAGCTCGCCCTCACC
Organism: Suillus brevipes Sb2; assembly: GCA_011800875.2. Classification (NCBI taxonomy): domain Eukaryota; kingdom Fungi; phylum Basidiomycota; class Agaricomycetes; order Boletales; family Suillaceae; genus Suillus; species Suillus brevipes. Next base: position 65,382 of record JRHT02000101.1, on the reverse strand, counting down.
TGGTCGAAGGCGGAGAAGGCGGAGCTTGTAAGGGTTTGGCTGAGCCTGAAGATTAAAGTGGCGTAACTGTGGTAACAGGAGCAAATGGGGCGTAGTTTGTTTTGATTGGTACGTACTTGTTGTTTGCCGCAAAGTGATCACCCGCCTAGGTGAAGATTTACTGGAAGTACGTGAGTACGTGTTCAGGCTAGTAAGTGCTTGTGGACAGTAGAGTAGTAGCAGAAGTAGCTGTTGTGTGGTTAAAAGAGATCAAGTGTGTAAGTTTATAGAGTAGTGCGCGCTTAACGTCTATAGTGCAGTGCTGTGGGAGAAATACGAGACTATTGCTAGATCCTACACCTGTCTTTCGACAACTACAGCTGACCTGGCTCCTAACGACTTCAACGCCAAATCTCGCACACACTACTTTCACATCTCCACCCACTACATTTATAACTCGGATGTGTATATGGGTGGCGCGAGAGGACGGATGACCTGCTACACAATTCTGCACGGGTGGATACAGAGGCGACGGACATGGCTGATGCTGCTCCCCACGATACGGATTAGTTTCTCATAGCAAGACGAACTGCTCCTACTATTGTTCCGCTTCTTCTCCTGGACCTACTTGAAGCTTGAACTTCACCATCAAGCTCCGAATTAAGTCTAATAGACTGCCCCGTTTCATGCGACAACCGCTGGTCATGCGGTAACGTCTGTAACGTGCAAGTGCGACGAGACCCGTTTCAACTTGGACAACCTCCCGCGATACAATAGACTAACCGAACATGTACACCCCGATCCC
>JRHT02000101.1:6899-64570 GCA_011800875.2 Suillus brevipes Sb2 | reverse complement strand
CAGCATGATCACTTCACAAGCAAGAATGCAGCGCTTACCTTGCTGGTGCGGTTCACCTTTGGGCGTAACACTTTGGCTTATTCCCGTGCGGGATTTCTCGGAAGCCATGTGCCAAACGCGTTGCGGAAGTCAAGCCTGTCACACGATTCATTGTATGTTGCATTTTTTTCTTCATTTGAATCACAATAACAGCTCAAGCTCAGGCGCCTTCTGAAGAAATAATGCACTTCATGGCGGAGTCAAAATAGCTACGCCCGCTCAAGTTTCAAAAATAAACTATTTACACAACCACCGGCTCGGGTCACCATTAATGCACGACGCGTCCGAGTCCTCCCAAAAGGCCGACGAACGCTTCTTGAAGAATCAGTCCATGAAGTTGCACCATAAAGTGTGGGTGTGGAACTGGCACCAAAAGCTCAGGTGCGTATCGAGGCAGTCATACAGGACATCATAGTTGTTGAGGGTAGATCGGTGAACGTATATCCGCCCACCAGATACCTGTATTGAGCTACAAACAAGCTAGTATCCTGCATGGGTCCCATCCTCTTCTCTTAAAACCAGCTGAGAGGCTCTCCTCAGTATCCTTGAGATCATGCTGTCGAAATCCATAGACTTGCTGTGGTGCTTGAGCCGTGACATTCCCCTGTTGCTGGTGTTGAGCACGGTCGAGGGATTGTAGGTGTCTTTCTCTAAGCTGCGCAGGTGCGTGTATTGTGCATTTATACTATGCCACTCTGACTGTTGGAAAATGAAGCTCGACGAAGCGAGCGCATTGAACGTAGAACAGAGTTGTCTTGCCACCCATGATGCATATATATCAACAAGGAGCGAACAATTTGTCACTGATACTGACAATCCTGACAATGAACCAGCAGCCTCAGCAGCACACTTGAGCGCTTGAGCATCGATCGCATCACCGGACATGCTTAGTCTTTCCACAACTGCATGCCAACATCAAAAACCAAATTCGGTGTCCATAACAGAATTTACCTGCCGAAGGCAAATTTTTCGCAAATTTGCTATGCCGACGATGTCATTGTCTGCTCAATGCATGTTGTGAAATGTGCTTGGAGTTTGGTATGCAGTGTGTATCTGTCAGCCTCATTCTACTGACTAACTTGGGGCGGCAAATTTGAATGTAAGAAAATTCAAATTAGAAGGGAATCTGGATGCGAACCAGGATGACCTTGGACTAGTGATCGAATGGAAGTGTGCTATCAACATTGCGGGTGACTCCGAGTGTTCTTGGCACGCATGTATTGCGAGCCGAGCCAAGCCAAGCCCTGTCTTTGGTTGATGAATGTTCGATTGTGAGGTAAGTTTCTCGTGTCATGTGCACTATCATGCAAGGATAGTAGTCTGAGGCACACATATCCTCATGTTCAGGAATTGCTGAAGGAAACCGACGCAAGTCCTATCGCCTTGCAAAACTGGGCTGTGCTAAATGAAATTAACACTTGCCGTGTTCAGACAATCAAGATTCCAATTTCGGCCACAAAGCACTGGATGGATGGTGGTATATATTATCTGCACGAACACCGTCGTCGTCGTAGGCTTACAAAGTTCGCCAATCCCAACATGACCTTTGTTTCAAATGATCCTCTTTGGTGGCCGGCAATCGACGCTTTTCGTCTGATCAGTTATTTTGTAGGTTCGTGGAGAGCAAGTTGGATCATGCTGGTAATATCTCACTCATCTTGGACTGACCTCGCAGTTGCATCCTCTACCGCGGTGGTGTATGATTGGGGTAAGCGAGAGATGGCTTACCGTGACAATCACTGATAGTTATATGGTATTCTAGCTTTCACATTTGGACAAGAGGTGAGTTACAGCTATCTTCATATTGATAGACCAGAATCGATAATTTTCACACAAGCGCCTTTGTTTACCTGTGGGGCTGTACAAACAAAAGGGACCCGCCCCTTACGAGACCTATCAGGCGCGACACCACTTAGTTTCTGCAACCCTGACACTAGTAGCGGGATCGTGTCTGTCTCCGTCAAAAAAAAATGAGTTTTCTGAACCATATGACGATGATGATCCATCCGGGCACCACCCTCTTGTATATAATCTGGTAGTAATGTCCTGGTGAGTGGTGATCCATATGTTTCCGTGCATGGTCAGCAGTCCGAGTTGTCGTAGTACTAGTAGGGCCCAAGTAGTGATAACAATTAATTAGCACAAGGCGCAGCGCCTCTGTTTGGCAGCGCTCCAATGACAAATAAAGTCGGCTAAGTAATTTTTTTCAATTCTGGTCTATCGATATGAAGATAGCTGTAATTTTCGATTCGCCTTCACATTTGGACAGAGTGAGTTAATACCATTGCCGGCGCAGTCATCTCACCGAGAATGTGGTTCTAGATCGAACTGATCTGGGTGAGCAGAGTTCCATATTCAGTTGCATAATAGGATGATCAAGTTTATTCCGAGCAGAGCCAACGCTGGTCCATCATGACCTTTCTGTATCTCGGCGTGCGTAACCTGATGTCACGCAGCTAGCAAAGTGTGCTAACTTCGAAATATGCTAGGTGCGCTACCTTGGACTGATATATTCAGTGTATGTTTAATCAACAAGTTGATGCTGAACTGTGCTAATGGGCCCACTTTTATGATCAGTGTCAACATACTGTGTATGTATCCTGACACATCCCATTTGTCCCTTCTGACTGGCATGCAGGGAATCTTCCGCTCCCAACGACAGACGTAGTGTGTATTCTGCACTGATACCTGTTATTCATGTTCAGTTAATTGCACTTCTACGTAGGGGTGAGTGTTGTTCCCTGCCAACTGCTTGGTCCTTCATAAAGACTACAACAGCTGTGAGTCTGTTTGTAGCTGAGTCCGCCGCTTTACGTTAGTAACCAGGTTTTTAGGCACTGTCCTTTACTTCATGCAGACGTGGATGCCTGTCGTCGTAAATGCCATGTTGGGTGGTGAGCGTCTCAGCTGTGGTGCCTTACCATAGGGCTTTGCTGAAATATCTCGCAAGTTATCATGATGAATCGGATCCATGCGATGTATCAGCAATCAAAAACGATGCTCATCTTTCTTATCGTAGTTTTCCTGGCTACCACAATTGCCACTGGAGTTATGACGGCAGTAGTAACCAGTCCTATATCTGGGGGTAAGCTTTATATATGGATCAAAGTCCCGAGCGCACAAACTCATGGACGAAAATTAGTGGAGTTGATCCTTTCCAGAACCCATATATGTCTGTTTGTCGGTGACCTACCCCTGATCCTCAAGACATGGATACCCACCATTGCATGGGAGATACTTGTTTTATTTCTCGCAGTCTGGATTATTATAAAGCACTTTCGTGAACTGCGACAATCATCGACAGGGTCGACCATGAAGGACTGTTTCGCAACCTTAATCAAAGGTCATGTGATGTACTTTGTGACGTGAGCTCCATAATTTGGATATTGTTTTCTTGTCCCACTGAAGTTCTGCATGTGGTAGCTTTGCTGCCATATCTAGCTTTGACCTCGGCTTATTGTCTTCAAAGATAGTACACTAATTTTCAATTGATCTACATCCAATCGCTCATCATTTTTGATACAGTACTCATCTCCTGTTGGAATCAGCATTTATCAAGGTGTCGGGCAGCTTGCTCAGGTCCTGCAAATGTTTATACTGGGACCCCGTCTCATCCTTAGCGTTCGAGTATATCATGTTGAGCTCGTGGCATGCTCTGATGAGGGAACTTGCATGACTACGATTGCTTTCCAGGAACGAAGACACGTATCAGTCCATGATGCGTAGCATGGAAAGCTCATTCCCGGGCACTGCGCAGGAGGCAAGTAAATTTTGATCAGATCCCATCGTGGTATTTATTTTAGTGTTCTGCAGGATTTTTGACACACGGCTTCATGTGACCTACCTATTCCTCAATACTCTAGTAGTTACAAAACTAACAGTTTCTCGACACAAGACTGGGGACAATATTGTCAGGCGATGGTGATATTTGGCGTGCATGGTGCTGTTCTAACACATCGAGTTCGGTATGTCACTACATTTTGTTAGCATCAAAATTTAAGAGGACAGGCACTGTCAGGCAGTGCTGATGCTGGACGCCGCCGCCGCCGTTCATTTCCCTCTCCAATCATTGGTATTACCTTTTGTACATTGGTTTGATTTCATGAAATGACTAAGAAAGAGTTCTCCATTATGATCAGCATCATGCACAGCCATGACGTAATGACACACTGCTGTCACAGCCTGAGCGTTTGATCGACTACTGTACTACAGCATTGGACCACAAGGGCTCCCGCACGATTAATTTTTAATCACCACCAGCAGTGCTTTCAGTCGACAATGGATCAAGCGCGGGCTGCTAGGGAAACTCGAGGCCAACCTTTTATGGCGGAAGGCAACGGGAGGAGCCAGGATTCTGCCCGAGTGTACACGGGTTCCGTAAAAGATCAATTGATCATTGCTTCTAGCACGGATGGCTGTGCTTGATGAGCGGTGTTTGATTTAGGCCGTGACCATTCTGACCCAGTCACCCATCTGCCAGACGGATCTGGACGGTTTCTGATTACCATAAATTCGTAGGACAGTGGTACTACTATCAGCACACACGCTGACATTTACCAGGTCCCAATATGTCACTAGTCTCAGACGATCCCGTGTGGTGGTCATTCATCGACTGGGCTCTCATTTACAGCTACTTTATGGGTGCGTACAGAGCAAGTCGGATGGTGTCAGTGACGTCTCACAGCTATTGTTTCACAGCTGGATCTTTTACTGTGATAATATACGATTGGGGTAAGCGAGAGAATAACTTCAAATGTGATCATTGATATCCATGTGACATTCAAGCATTAACATTCGGACAAGAGGTAAGTGGGTGGCATTGTCCGCATAGCTGTCTCGCTAAGAAAACTCTAACCTAGGTCGAACTGGTCTGGGTGAGCAAAATCTCGGCTCAGAAGACCAGTAGGATAATACTCTTGATTCGGAACAGAAGCAACGCTGCTCCCTCATGAGTGTCATGTATCTTTGTGTACGTAGCTCGTGTTATATGCGCAGTCAATGAGTTGTGCTGACTTTGACATATGCTAGGTGCGCTATGCTGGAATACTATATTCTATGTATGTTTTCAACCCATAAGTTGCACTTCACTAATACAGTATCTCTCGTCAGTTTCTGCACACTATGTATGTGTCCTCAAATACAATGTGTTCATCTCTTCTGACTGACGATATGTAGGGTATCTCCCGGTCTCCATGACAGACGCAGTGGGTATTCGGATGTCTGACATTCCCATTCAGCTACTAACTATACTCCTACATAGGGGTGAGTGGCATTCCCGATTCCATGATGGTTCGACATAAAGACTGCGACAGCTGTGAGTTTATTCAAGCTGTGGAGTCCATCCTCGTTAATGCGAGCAACTTGGCTATCAGGTAATATCATTTACTTCGTACAGGCATGGATGCCTATCGTCGTAAACGCCTGCCTTGGTGGTGAGCTGCAGTACTATGTTATTGACTTCCCGGTGACTGAAATATCAAGCAAGTTATCATGATGACTCGGATACATGCCATGTATCAGGGATCAAAAAAGATACTCGTCTTTCTCATTGTAGTCTTGCTGGCTTCCACGATCGCCTCAGGAATTATGATGGTAATGGCAAATCTTACTGCCGTAGGGGGTAAGCTTTAATTGTTTGATGCCGCAAGCAGATGAGACTCATGGACGAACACCAGAGGAATCTATCTTGTCTGGCTTCCATATCTGTGTTGTTTCGATGGACACCGCTGGGATAGCTCTGAATCGCGAGATCTTGGTACCCACCTCTATATGGGAGATCCTCGCCCTTTTTCTTGCAGTTTGGATTCTTATAGAACACTTCCGTGAACTACGACAATCGCCGACAGGATCGACTACTGGAGACTGTTTCATAGTGTTAGCACAAAGCCACGTGCTGTACTTTGTATTGTGAGTTCAGTGATTTGGACGTTATCATTGTCTTGTTCCACTTAACTTTGGCGTGTCCTAGTTTTGCTGCTGCGTCTGTCTTCAACCTCGGCACACTCTCTCCGAAGCTCTCGGTGCGTCTATCTGCGGCTGTTATCTACACCTAAGTCCTAAATCATTTCTACAAGTATTTAACTCCTGTAGGAAGTGGTGTTTATTTCGGCATCCTCGAAATTACCCAGGTGTTGCAGATGTTTGTCCTGGGTCCACGTCTCATCCTTAGCGTTCGAGACTATAACGCTAAACTCGTGTCTGACTCTGACGAAGGAACTGGCATGAGCACAGTTGCTTTCCAGGAGCGCGGACACGTGTCGACCAGCGGTGAGGTGTAGCATGGGAAACGATCCAAGCAATCAACCATGGGTACTGTACAGCATATAAATGTTTTGTTGCGGTGTATATTTAGTTGCTTTCGTTGTAATATTGCGCAGCTCCGGAGCTATAAGCATGGCAATCATGGGCTAAAAAAATCCCTCACTATTGACCGACTTCTCAAGCATATCACTAGCTGCACTTCTCAGCTCTTTCACAGCAACGGCGACACCATCTCCCTCTCCCTGCTCTGAATCTCGCCTCTCCAATGCGTCGAGAACAGAATTCACATCTCTAATGAGGTCCTCGAGACTATATTTCGAAGTAATCTGTATAAACCTCTTCGTGCCTTCCACAAGGATGGGAAGGAACTCGAAACACTGTTCGTCGTCAATTATATCGTTGGCATAGAGCCATGCGCTTTGCATCAGGTCCCACCACTGCTGCCCAGTCATGGAATCGAGCGATGTAACCGACAACTGTTCGGGTGTGATTCGGAGGAGGATCCCAGCTAGGTAAAATGCATGGCTTGAGAAGCTGCAATTTGCGATCATGCTAATGCACCAATTTATGTGATCTCCAGACAAATGGGGGTGCCAGTGGGAATTCCCCGCAAGGGTAAAGACCAGTTCGAGATAACACAAATCACGGTTGTAATGTAAGTCGCGATCAGGATCATCATCATTGATAGGTGTTGCACCTGGTTGCGAACAAACTGCAGTCAGGATAGCGGGGGGGAACTCGGTCAAGATCCTGTCTCGCAGCTCTGCATCATCAATGGCATCGACTGAGGCAATTACTTCTCGGGCCCTGTGAGCAGCGCGAAGAGCGACGTGGCGTAAGTGGGAAGGCATGTCACTATCCATGCAGGCGATGAGGCTCTGGATGAACTGATATTGTTTAGCAGGGCTGCAGCGCACTTCCATGACATCCAGTAATAAAAGGATGTCATATGCTACTTCCTTGTCGTAGGAATACATGTAATCGAGGTAGTCCACCAGCCAGTCGAAGTCTTCTGGCGAGTGGGGATCGGCTTCCGGAAGATACTGGTTATACCACACCTGGGCAGGGTCCCGAGACAATTGCCCAGCAGTGAGAGCGAAGCGCAGTGCATGTAGCAGAGCATTCAATGATGCCCAGGGATATTGTTCTCCGGATGACCTCACTCGTGAATAGATCTTCCTGCACGTGTCCAGGTTTTGCATAATATGCGACGAAGGAATATAGTACTGTTCGGCAGGCTCAAGCATAAGACAAATGACGTCGAGGAGCCTCCATGCCCGGCGTGTGACCCCTGTGCTGTCTTTTTCGAGATCGCCTCCATCGCCGCAAGCCCAGAGGGCCTTTTGGAAATGCGTCAAAAGGGACTGCGTGAGTTGAGGTAGAGCGGAACTACGAGATCTCTCTGTTAATCATGACAGAAGTAGCAGATGAGTGAAGAGTACCTTTTATCAACCCGGGCTATGTCCTTCTTATCAAATTGAACCCCGATCATGACGCAAGCAAGAAGAGTGCAATTTGCTATGATTTGATTCGACGGAGAGGGAGAGGACAGAGGGGATAGCAATTTTGATAAGACCGCTATCGCGAGGTTTTCTACGACTTCATCCACTTGCCCAGTAACAAAGTGGTAAGGAAGAGAATGTGACAGCCACTCCGGGAAAGAGTCAGGACAATCATACAAATGCGAAGGAAACCACGACAATGATATTTCATTGCCATCATCCGGAAGACAAAGTTTCATAGCTGTGGCAAGCACCCTGGCGTTGTCTACACCCATGCTCCACAGCTCCATTTGAAGAAACGCCTGGTGGTCACCTGTCCCATGGCCATGGAATTCATCATGGCCTGAATGTGCCTGAAGAACCCGGCCACAGTGTAGATGACTCAAAGCCATTGTACAAGCCGAGGCCTTCTCCTTCAACGACGGTACAATATGCCCGTGAAAGCCCACGCAGCTCATTAAAACATCATAGAGCTGATGTAGTAGGTCTGAGACGTCAAGGTCCAGGGGCCAATCGACCTGTGGAACAAGGCTGGCAGCCGCGAGAAACACTTCAGGATCCGTAGATGTCTCAAGCAGCCACTTGACGCTAGGTGCTTCAAGATTGCTCGTGGGTTTGTCGGGGAAGTCGAGGGCGAGCGTGCATCCATTCTCCGCCAAAACATCCGTGTCCTTGTCGGGCGATTGTGCTTCCGAGTCCATAACCCTTTTCGGGGAGTGTTGAATGAAAAAACGCAGCCCATTATGAAGTGTAGTGAATAAGGGCTGAAGAGATCGCCAGGCGAATGCGCCGGTCGTGCGTATAGAACCTGGGGAATGAAATGAGCACTAGGTATACCGTGTACTAGTAAATAAGAACATCACCTCTCAATGATTCGGCCAATCGATTCCATCTCCTTCTGACGATGCCGAGCAGGCGCTGCAATACATCTGATGAGAAACGGTCAAAACCTGTCCACACATAAAACTAAATAACAACAGCTCACTGTAGACTGACGTGAGCTGTTGGAGAAGACTGAACACTGGCTTGAGCACAAGGCGTAGGAGTCCTGCAATGTTGATTCAGGCTGAAAAGACCACCAGATTTCACAAGATAATCTTACTGTCGATTTTCAACATGCGCAATATCGTCGATATTGGTGTTTGAAATGGACAGGAGGGTGATATCAAACATGCCATCACAGTAAGCGAATAAAACAGAAATCCAAAGACCGTTGTTGCAATAATGACCCAGGCAATGCTCGGCTGCTCGGTCCATATATTGGCGCCGAGGGCGATCCCAAAGAGAAGAAGGGAGATCTGAAGTAAGACCGGAAAGGATTGCACGACAGCATCAAAGTACCATGTGACAATGCCGTCGAACATCTCTTGCCTGCGCTTCCCTCGTTCCTCTTGTGAGCCACGGCCATATCGGTTGGACTTGTAGTACCCGAGCCATTGCTTGCCCAGCACGGCCCCGAATGCAGCGAGCAAGCTCATGGACAAGCTTGCGTATGCGATGATTTGGATCCATATTGTCATCGTGGGCGGCGACCACGTAGATGCAAGTGGTACAGTTGCAGAGCTCGCTGTAGCCAGGTTGCCGAGTCCGATCTGTACGAGTTGCGCGAGAAGCGCATTCGTGGTGTCGCTTGGATCGAAACTGAGATTAGACTCCATCGCTACGATGAAAGATGTGCTGACGGCGGAGAAAAGTCCAGACTGATCAAACATCAGTCTCAAAACCAGTCAAAGATAAGCAAGCAAAACCTACGAAGACCAAGACAATGTCCATGTCGCTGGTGTATCGCTCGAGGAACTCGCTGTCATGTTCTTCCGCGACTCTCTTGTACACGCCCCAGAAACGAGAGCGAGTGTCCTTGCCGCTCTTCGACGCAATCGTCGAGTCCTGGAGAACATCCAATACTTGCTTCATGATACCTGCCCTACATGTATGATCACGTCAGCTGCGATCACTCGGCTTGATTTCCACTCACAATTCGCTGAGAGTTGGCTGGTCCTTCTCCGGCACGACCTTTTCCGCCTCGCTGAGACAATTCAGGAAAAAGTGTGACATCATTATTGACAAGAACTTACGGAGCTGTATCGCCAACTGGTGCAACCTTGGAAGTACTTTCCTGCACGTAAGGTCCCGACGGCTGTGAAGGTCCAGCATTCAAGCTGCGGCATTCTGGTAAGGAGTAGCGCAGAAGTATGAGGGCAACACTTACATCTCTAGTGGCAGCTCCGCCGGAGGTTCATCATTCATCTTCTCCCTGTTTTGCTGTTAGATGAGTGACAGATTCCAGGGAGCTGCGACGACTTACTCCTCGATGGGTACTAGTACGGTATCATTCTGCAGAGGAGACTGCTCATCGTTGTGGGTGTGCTGATCCTCGGCGCCGTCGGCGCCTGATGCTTGTGACATGAGGAAGTCATACCTATATTAGATCCCAAGCAAAGCTATCGAGATTGGGAAGAGGACGTCAGAGGTGAGTAGATAGAGAAGAATGGTGATACACACTGAGCTAGGCGCTACGACCATCAACGAACACGTGCTTTGGTAGGGTGAGCGCTCTCTGCGAGTGGCGGTGCTTCCAGTGGACTGCCATAGCGAGTGTTGTATCCTGTAGTCCGGTCGAAAGAACTTGAAGGAAGTTGCACTACATACCAAATTCATGGATGGTGTGCTTGGACCAACTTGAAGGGCGACGCGTGCGAGCATCGTGACCAATTTCATAGTCATAATTAATGCATGACGTTGCGTCCTCTGAGATACGTATACATGCATTCCCACTAATATTAATTATAATTAGACCAAACCTCAAAACAGACATTTTATCGCTGACTGTGTCACCCGCATCATATGCACATCCATCTCTTGCCATTCAACAAGTTGCTCCGGATTGGAAGTTTATGTAAATCCACCTCCAGAGTCCAGGCACGCTCGGACAAGCATGCAGACTCTGGTACCTATCATGATAATAATGATCGATCTACAACCCGACCACTTTGCTCAATAACCACGGGAGTCATGGTGTATGACGAGCCATAGGCGCATACGCACAAACGTTTGTTTCTTGCGCAAACCACTTTGAGAAAATGCTAGAGTGTGTAATTATAGGTAATGGATAGTGGTCGCGGATTCAATATAGAGGAAGTGACTGACGGACTGGAGTACTATGTTACGCGCATTCGCATCGCCTGTAACTCCAAGAGCACTTCAGCCCCAACATAGTGGTGCGTCGCGGTTAAAACGAAGTCAGCTTGTAATATGAATGGAGAGTTAGCTGTAGAAATTCCTGATCCGGGACTCCACTTCTTCAGGAGACAGCTTGATATCTACGGAACGTGTCATCAAAGGAAGCAGATTCACGCAAGACAAAGGATGACTTACATTTTTGAGGATCTGGTGAAGTGTTAGTTCATTGTACATGCCAAGGGCAAGAAACTCACTCTTGCTGAATTCTTTCTCCTTCTGCTTTTGCATGAACCGCTGCAAAGATGGGACAACCAGTTTCACTACCTCCTCCCCAACAGCGCCCCTCTCCTCTGCATCCTCTTCCAACACTTTTGCCATCCTATGTCGTTCTCCGACCTCTTCAAGCAAGTCATAAAATCGCGTAAACTTCTCCTTCGCTGCCGCCTTCCAACCACTGCCGCTCGACTTATCTCGTGTGTCGTCGGCGAGCGCCTGCATGAGAGGTGAGAAACTGGCATCAAAATAACCTGCCTTTGCGGTTCGCCACGACGAGTTGAGGAAGTCTGTCGTCGGCTTAGACAGCAGGGAAGGTGTGTTGGGGTTCGTGGGGCGCAAGACGAGGTGGGACACAAGATGTGAGACATTGTTGAGGAGGAACACAGAACCGAAGGGAGGCCGGCGCTGTGTGCGCGACAGAGTTGTGAGGCTCCCGATGAGAGTGTTCATGACGTCGTCTACTTGAATGAATTATATTCGGACAAAAGAAAGAAGACGCAACCCACAAACAAAGTGTTGAATCAGCACTTTTTCGTTTACGTCGACAGAGTTGGACTTGGCGGTTTTCCCTACTTGCTTCCCGTCGCCCATTTTCCAGTTCCCATCGCCGAGCGCAGCTAACGCAGACCCGACAGCATCCTGGACATCCGGTATGCGATTCAGATACTGTACAGTCTGTATTGTGTCAGCGAGCGTGAATACAAGGCAAATGACTGTATTAACATACAGAAATAGTGATATCTGCTAAGCCAACACTCAGGTCACCACCCTTGCCAACAGCGGCAAGCTTTAAATCAGCCAAGAATTCAGGAAAGCTCCTGAGGCATACACCACGGATCGCATTGAGGCCGTCTCGTAACTCATTTCCCTCCCGTCCACGTCTTGCCAACACAGAATCCCAACGACTCTGAGACATTGTTAGGGCAGAAAACGCAGATAGCGCATGGAAAGTGTATCTGTGCAACGAGCGCTTAATAAGGGATGTCAGAGATGACAAGGTATCCGTGAAGAGAGTCAGGAGAGGAGTAAGAAGGGTATCATAAGTTGATGCAATGAGGGTGCTGCTAGACAGAGGGGCGAGTTCGGCGAGGAGGGTATATTCGGCCTGTGTATCCGGGCTCTGTTGAGAATTTGCAAGATAGGGACGATAACTAGAACAAGCACCTCAGTGACTCTGAGCAAATTATCTATCCAGATGCTAAACTCCTTCCCGGCAGCCACTCCATCTAGAGTTTCGGCTCGGTCCACAACTCGTCGTGAATGCATTTCGAGCGCTTTGCGACTCCAATTCCCGCGCATGTCTGCATACCCTCGCTGTGCATCCTTGAGCGTGTTCAAGATAGCTGACGCAGCGGGGTGAGAGGGATGCGTCGATGGAAGGGGCAGAGTACGGAGGAAGACAACCAGGGGTGTAAGTGAGGACATCAAGGGAGGGGGGAACTCGGTGAGCATAAATGCAAGGCCTGAAACTGGTGGAGATCCCGAGGAGCCTTCTGCGACAAGCTTAGTATACAACTGGGTAAGCTTCTTCGCACCGGTCTCGATCAGTCGCGCCTTGGAAAAACAATTAGAGAGCATGCAAATAGTGACGGACGGATACGAATTGTACCATATCCCTTGAATCTGCATCAGAAGACTTGAATGCAATGGCAGCATTGAGTCGTTCAAGGATGTCGATGTAGAGTTCAAGTTGGCCAAGCTGCGGCCTGTCCATGATTCAGTTGTGGTCCCAGCTTTGATCGAACTGTAACGTACCCCCGTAAAACTAGCCCTTCTTCTACGGCAATGCCATCTTGACTACTAGCAACCTCGTCGATCTTCAGCAGAGCACGATCAATGTCTGTATATCATCCGATGAGGTTTTGTCTGCGAAGCAATCTGGACTGGTAACCAACTATGAGCCCGTTGCTTGAGCTTCTGTGTCGAGTTGTATAGAGGAAGGATAGACTTCTCAAGTTTCACAAGGCGAGTGTCAAAATTTGTCAGGATGGCTATTATGAAGTGTAGTCAACAGTTGGATACGGTTGAGAATCACGCACAAGTCATCCGCTGTGAGATCTGGTGCGTTTTGTTGAGGTTCTGCTCTAGCTGACAGAACGGTCAACACTTCGTGAATCCGTCTGGAGGAAGAACATACGAGCTCGATTTCGGCACTATCATCGTCCATAATAGAATCGCAGGGTCCTAAATTCTGTGTCAACTTGCACGCGTGCGTACGTACTGGATGAAGTTTCGGCTAACTTGACTTTGTGGATGGTTGTTTGCCGAAGTTTTTCGTGGGTTCTTTGAAACGCTCAACCACTAAAACCACCCACCGTCACGGTATGCTGGACAACGCACTTTCAATTGTGCCAGAGTTTGTGAAGTGATTTAGCATGCTCTAGTACATTTGGAAAGCTGCCCAGGTTCTTTTTCTGAGTATTTAATTTCTCGGCTGATCGAGAGCAGAAGGCAACAGCGACTAGCTAGGCTGAGTGCTCATTAACCATCATGCCCCCACTTAGTCGCGTCCAATGTACTTCTAACTGTCCTTTCCTTATAGTTATCAAAGTTTGTGATTCGCCGCACCCAATTCGCCATCCTTGATCCAATCACTGCCAGGTCCTCGAAACCCCAAGCGTGCAACTAGACTTTTCACGTTAGGACACCTACCTTCCGCTATAACTCGACTTCCCATCTGCTTTTGTATGATGTTGATCCCATTCGGAGCCTGGGTGACATCGTTCAGCACCATTCTGCATTACTGGAGACTTTGAATAACGTCTCCCTAGGGCCTAGATCATATATGTGTGATTGGATTCCAAAACGGATTCCGATAACGACAGAGGCATCGCAGTGGAACAGCGGGCCCTACTCAGATGTGGGGATCGTTTCATGCGCTATATCAACGGGACGATGATGATACTGTAAACGGAGTTCATCCCTTGGGGTTGTTCGTCTTATGCGACTCATCTCAGACTGTGGCAAATAACCGCGATGCGCGATTCCTAGTAAAATCTACCAAAATAGCTAGAGGAGGTGGCGTGCAACGCGCAAGTGAATGATGGTGACTTCCTGACTCTGACGGTCCATAAGTTGAAGTGGTCAGTGCTACATCTTTCAAGGACGAATTGTGGATCCTTATTGGACCCTGATGCTTCTATCTCCTAAGGTTGCAAGCACCGTGTGAGACTGTGCATCTTGCACAGGTTTTACCATCGCACACAGCCCACCATGCCTCGTGCACGACCTATGTCCGCACTTCTAGGCGAGCACATTTTTGAATGAATCCTAATTTGATCTTCACCAGCAGCCTTCTGTTGGACGATCCGAAGCCTGCGCATGCCTTGCATTCGGTTATATTTAAAGCCGCAACCTTGTTCCCAAATAACACATATGATACGGAAGGTATGCTGTGGCCATGGTACCAGATAAAAGTGGGGTCCGGGGAGAGGTTCCAACACATCATCGTTATCCAACGATTTCGACTATCAAAAATATGGGCATGTCCCGAATAACACGCCATCCCCAGTATTACTTGCACGACGGTAGCGTATCAATTCATGCACGTCTTCCTTTCGTTTAATCGTGATAGTCTTGATAAACCTGTTGTCAATCAGGTCGCGGGCACCGTCTTTCGCGTACACAAGTACTTTTTGGAAAGAGAGTCTGAATACTTTCGAGAGGGATTTGAAGCAGCTGGACCACAGGAAGATGGTCGGTCCGACCAAGCAGCGTTTCGACTTGATGATGCCACCATCAGTGAATTCGAGCGATTGCTGTGGGTATTCTACAACCCGTGAGTCCTCTTTCTCGGTTTTTGTTCTTTGGCAGGCTGAGCGTTTGGAATTGAAGGCAATATATGTACGATGAGCAACCCGTGGACCACTGGATTACTATCCTTGACCTGGCCACACGTTGGAAATTTCCAAGCGTGCGAGACCTGGCAGTCCGGCAGCTGCAAAAGCTCGACATGAAACCTGTCGAGCGAATTATCATCTACAATAAGTACAACCTCGACAAATCGCTTCTCTTGCCCGCCTACATTCGTCTGTGTAAACAACCGAGTCGCTCTGTTGAGGATGGCAGGCGACTTGGAATGCCCACCGTCCTCAAGATAAACGAGGCTCGTGAGTATGCACAGAGGTCTGCAGCTGAGCAAGGCTGCCATAGTCCTACAAGCGCTGATGCTGAAGATCAGGAACTTGTTGAGATTCTGAGGGATGTATTTGGTCTGAGCTACTTAAAGGCGCGGAGTTAGGGGCTATTGTGGGACACTCCAGTAAAACACAATTGTAGCTATCAGGAGCTCATCGCCGATAATCAGCATTCTTGCACGACGTGTGGCTCATTAGAATAATAGCGCTGAGCGCTGATAGCCTGAGCGCTGATCTTTGTTGCGCCCACAAAGGCTCGGCACGTGTTAGTACGGTTCATTCAGAAGTATTTTGAATGTCGTTGTAAGCTCTCACGCTGCGTTTGACTCTTTCTCTCTTGCCTCCATGAACGTCGCTGGTCCCTCACGACCACGCCTGGTCCCTGGTCCAAGAGATAGAGACAACTATGAAGAAGACCTTACGCGTATGATTGCGCAACTGGATCTTACTGACGTGGAGAGATTGCAGACCCTATATGATAACAGATTGCATCGAGGAGAGGGACTCACTGACCGTGAAGTTGCTTTCGCATTGTTGATGCAGAATGCTCGAGAACTTGCAGAGTTCAATGCCGATCGGGTACTTGCCCAGCGACTTGCTGATGAAGAGCCCGATCCTGCGCCTGGGTAAGCCCGTATGCTGCGGAACTCCCAAAGCTAACACCGATAAGCAGACCAGCAACAGTAGCGCCTCAACCCACCGTGAGAAAGTATGCTTGCGAGTATATTGTCTCGCTGGAATATCTGACGAGAATTCCAGTACGACAGCACAAACGCAAACATGGGGCCAATGGTTTACCTCCTTTTTTTCGACGACCGCATCGAGTGGTCAGACCACCCCGCCGGCAAATCCTGGTCAAGCGCCCACCGCTGCGCCCAAGCCAGCTCTTCGGTAAGACGTGTTGCTTCCTATCATATTATTGCACTGTCATTGAAACCATCCTAACTAGGGCCACCGGCCACGACTGTGTGATTTGTCAGGATCCAATCTTCGGAGCGGAAGTTCGGGCACCATGTGGCCACTTTTATGATATCGGCTGCATCACCGACCTATTCCAGTCAGCAACACGCGATGAGAGTTTGTATCCTCCTCGATGTTGTCGCCAGAACATTCCACTCCCACAAGTTCGGCCTCACCTGACACAGACAGTCCTTGCTGAGTTCACTCTGAAAGCTCAAGAATTTGGGACCATGAAGCGCGTCTATTGTGTTGCACCGACGTGCAGCCGTTTCCTCGGGCCATTACATGAAGGCTTTCTCTCCAAGGTCTTTACATGCCCGTCTCCCACGTGTAACACGACAACATGTGGGAAATGTCGTGGTAGATACGAAGGGTTCACCCACTTCTGCACTCCTGATGCAGAGACTGAGCAAGTGCTCACACTCAGCCGCGCCTCGGGGTGGGCACGCTGTCCAGGCTGTGCTCAGATGATCGAGCTTAACATGGGGTGTTTTCATATGACTTGCCGATGCAAGACAGAGTTTTGCTATATGTGCAAAGCACTCTGGAAGACCTGCAGGTGCCCGCAATGGGACGAGGCCAGACTGCTTGCTGCTGCAGAGCGTCGCGTAGATGCTCAGCTGCCGCCCGCACGTCACGCCCAGCCTGCTAATCCTCTCCGACCAGTACCTCCAGTGCGCCAACCAGTGCCAGCTGCTGGCGTTGGTAGGAACCAGCCTATTGATCTACCCAGACCGGCGCCTGCACCAGTTGTTAACATTCGCCCTGAAGACCCTCCTCAACGGGCACCTGTTGCTGGATGGCGCCCTAGGACTCAGCCTACTAATCCACCCAGACCGGCACCTGCACCAGTTGTCAATATTCGCCCTGCAGACCCTCCTCAACGGGCACCTGTTGCTGGATGGCGCATGGTACTAGGACTCAGCCTACTAATCCACCCCCGGCACCTGCACCAGTTGTCAATATTCGCCCTGCAGACCCTCCTCAACGGGCACCTGTTGCTGGATGGCGCCCTAGGACTCTGCCTATTATTCCACCTAGTCAGGCGCCTGCACCAGCAGCTCCTCCTATTATTCCACCTAGTCAGGCGCCTGCACCAGCAGCTCCTCCTATTATTCCACCTAGACAGGCGCCTGCACCTGCAGCTCCCCCTATTATTCCACCTAGACAGGCGCCTGCACCAGCAGCTCCTCATATTGTACCCCCTACCATGACTCACCATCGCGAGGCACCAGCACCAGCAGCTCTTCCAGTACCCCCATCCGAGACTCGAAAGACTCGCCGGCGCGCTGAGGTAAATGCTCGCGTTTCAGCATGGTTCACAGGAGTGACAGAACCACAGCCTGCATCAACTACCGTAACGCCAGGTTTGGATAGGAATGCAGACGTCAGACAGCGTTTGATAAGGGAAACCATGGAGCGTCTCAGAGTGGACCATGATTGTGACCACACAACCTGGAGATACCGGCGCGGTAACGGACGTTGTGAGAGCTGCGATGAGCATCTCCCATTTTACCTCTTCGTGAGTCGTCTGCGTTGTTGCTTACGTTGACACACCTTCTGATTTGACATTTATCAGCGTTGTGCGAGGTGTCAAATGCACGCCTGTAACAGGTGTCGCCGAAACCGTCTGTAAAAAATGGCTAAATCCAAATTTTCTTGATGCTTTGTTGATAACTCGCAAGTGACTTTCTGTGTGTATTATACTTCCATGTTGGACCAGATTGCTCTCAGACACTATAATGCGTTGTATAATTAAACTCAGGTACGATTGTCTTCTTTAGTTTGCGGTCATTAGGGAGATCATGTACAATCATATTCACTGGTACATAGCCAAATTGTATTGTTGTTGTTGGGCCGCCTTGGGCCCGATCAAACATATCAGGAGTGCCAGAGCACCGTGCTATTAATGATGTAGCACTTATTGCCGCACTTTGTAACTCGACAGGTCAGTCTCTGACTATGTCTCAGTTTGAGTTTGTATCAAGCAACGAACCTGATCGATACCAGAGTGACTTCTCCAACACTGACAGTTCACGCATGGTTCGGATTTTCGATAATGTATACCGTCGAACTTCACGGCACACCGACAAAACATAAGCTGTAGCATCGCCCCACACACTACTCATCCGATACAAGGCCAAACGCTTATCTTGATTTCTCTATTCTCAGCGTCGTCCGCTCCTGCGACATCATCGTCGCGCCATACAACGCCACAACTCGGAAGACCCAGCAGCTCAGGAAGCATAACGCGAGTCTGCAACAAGCCGCACAATTATGGTCAGCTAAGCGTGGAATGCAGCGACGAGGGGCTACCACGCAAGGTCAAGGGCATTTGCAATGCAGCAGGGATAGATACGCACCTCTTTTAGGAGCTTGCGGACCTTGGGATATCGCGCCTTCACCTCTCCAGCATCAAACGCGACCACTTGTTCGTCCATCTCAGCCACCAATGTCAAATCATCAGATTCGGCGTGTGGTAGAGGAGATACGCGACCGCTCTCTTGTAGTGGCTGAGCAGCTGGCGTGAATCCAGGAGAGAGCGCGTCGTCATCGGGGACGTGGCATTCTTCGATCTGGAGAGAATTTTCGATGTGCGCTACGGTGCGTTGTGGTAGCGGTGGTGGGAGGTACGTGATAACACGTCTCTTTGGCCGAGTATCAAGCTTTTTCTCTGTCCGTGTCACGCCCGTACTCCGGCTCTTTGAATTTCCGACGGCAATACCAGGAAGATGAAGCCTGAATGGTCCGGATGATGGTATGTTACCGGGCTTGAACTTGTTACTCTTTTTCTTCACGGGTTTCATGACCGTGCTCCAGTTAGCGTCAGGATCGTCATCGAACGCGTATGCAGAAATTTGGCGATCATCGCGTGAAACTGACGAAGTCGCGATATTACGTTTCGGCGTAGACCTCTTGGCACGTTGTGGTGTTGGAGGAGACGGCGTTGGCGATTGGTAGGGACGCTTCCTGGGCTCGGGAGATATGAGATCGGCATTATTTCGCACCGGGCTTGAAACTCTTTCGATGGATTCTGCGTGAGCTGGTGGAGGGTTGAGGGAGCTGTGAATGGTAGAGGCCAGCCACTGAGGCATTGACGGAGGCCCCGTCTCTCGCATCGCAGGTGGTACTGTGCGATAGGAGGACCCCACCGCCGGAACCTGGGGAACGGGCAATGCAGACAACGCTTGAAAACGTTCTGGAAAACGTGTATCATATACTACACAAGTACACCAAGGCACTCACGATTATCGGTAAGGCGTACGCCACGGCGAAAATGCGAAGAAGACTGGTTACACGGAAGCAATCTCGGGGAAGTATCGATAAAAGGCCTTGGTGGGGAAGATTGATAACCTCCTGGTCGAAGGTGTGAAGCTTTCAGTGGATAGTCGCGGCTCGTAAGCGGAGATGACATAGACATGAACGGCGCGTTATATCGCGACTGCGGTATCAGATTGATGTCGGGGGTGGATATATGCGCTGTGCTTCGTTGCAAGAAAGTTTTACGACCCATTTGAAGGCTGTCACGCTTGCCATCTGGGGTGTAAGGTTGCGTTGGAACGTCCGGATGAGGTTGGACCCGCAGATCATGGAGGTCCTCTTGGGGAGCGTTGGACGACGAGATAGCTGGCATATTCGAAAATTTGTGTTGGGACCCCCTGCCGAGAAACGACACATTATCGTGCTTCGAGTAATCCCCTGGTTCAACATTACTGGTTCCCTGGATTTGTGAGCAAACTTGGTGCTCCCGAGAGACCTGAGACGTTGTCGATTTGGGCTTTGTAAACTTGGGTGCTTTCAACAGAGGGGGTGCACGAGGTGGCTTGCGCTCTGCCTGGACTTTGAACGCATCCACAATGCGACCCCGTGGCTGCGGTTTCTGTCGTACGTCCTCTGCGATCGCCTGGCCGGGGAGTTCCTTATTCGGGGGGCGGCTAACAGCATTGATACGCGCAATACTCCATGGGTTAGGCTTGTACTCCACAGTCTCGTGCCGCGAGGAGATATCGAGCTCCTGAATGAGTCTAGTGTCGTCTGAGGGAAGATCGACTTTAGAGTTAGTTTCGGCCTCGGAATCAGGGTCGGATTCAGAGTCGAATGTGTAATGAGCTCGAGTACGGTGGTTGAACGACCACGGGTTCTGATTGTCCTTTGACTCTGGTGGATTCATGTGAGCAGTAATTGGAGGTCCATAAGTTATGATATTGATGTCGAGCACTGGTGTGGGCGAAAGGAATACAAGGTGTCGGCGGTTGTTTGGCAACACCTTCTGACCCAAACAACGTATGCTGCCCGAAATGTAGGTTACGCCCTGAGGCCTGAACCACCGATCCAGTCAATCTGCGCGCTTGAGCCGGTCACACAATGGTCTGCTCCTCGTTTGTCCTTCCGTTCCACTGATCAACCTGTATACAGTCGGTAAAAAGCATAACATCGACAACGAGCACAAACATCACAGGTGCTACGCACAACCCCACGCCCAGTATCATGCCGCCAGAGCTCGAGCAGACGCTCGCTCTTCTATCGTCGCATCGTTCTGTCCTCGGGTACCTCCTGCTCTCGCGTGGAGACCACGTCAGCATCATACGCCATTCAGGCGTCGTCTTCGAGGGCGAACAAGGGAAGAAGTATGCGAGTGTTATAGGCAGGATGGTTGAGAGCGTGCAGGCAGGCTTGGAGGAAGTGAGCGGGTCGGAAAATGATGGAGTGCGTAGTGACTGGGTCCTTTCTTTTGCTTTGCTTATTTGTTTTTCTAGGACCAGATTCGCTTCATGCGAATACGAACCAAACGCCATGAAATCATGATTTCACCTGGTCGGTGGGGAACTGCGTTTGATGGATACCTATACTGACTATGTATTGGCAGATGAAAGATATCTCCTCGCGGTGTTGCACGACCCCGCTTCGTGAATTTACCCTATCTCTTATATCTTTGTGTCTATCTTACGACTGTATCGGTAGGATCTCTTGGTAATGCAGGCATTTGAAACCGATATAATTGTTCTCAGCTCAGTACATTGCGGTGATGGTGGTAATACAAATTGCTACAAAATTTGGCTGACATCTCTCCTTGGGCGCTGTAGGTTGGCTGCGATGACCTAAAGGTGGCCACGGATGGGCCTGGGCTCATACCTGTTAAAGGGTCGTCAGTTTTATGTCAAAAGCAAGAAATGAGAATACGCACGGCTCCTCCAAGTATTTTATCTCCTCCGGGGTGAGCTCAATTCCCTCGACGATACTCTCCTGCAACCTCTGTACAGAGCTGATACCCACGATAGGGCTCGCCACCTTTGAAGCAACCCAGGCCAGCGCGATCTGGCTCATCTTGCTATTTTTCTTCTCTGCGAGCTCTTCGACGCGCTTGATGATAGTCGCGTCTGCACTCGAGAGCTTTTTCTCAAAAACAGTTCCCTTGGCAGAATTGAGACGTGTCGTCTCTGTGCCAATGGGACGCGCGAGGACACCAGAAGCAAGAGGAGCCCAGGGGATGACACCGATACCGTTGTGTTTGCAATAAGCGAGCATCTCGCGTTCCTAAAGGTGATGTTAAACCAGAGAGCAACGGTTGTGATTTTGAGTGACATACCTCCTCGCGGTAGAGTAGTGAGTACTCGTCTTGCATGCTGACAAACGTTGTCCAGCCATTGCGGGCGGCCACATCATTCAACATGGCAAACTGCCAGCAGCGCATGGAACTAGCACCGATGTAACGGACTTTACCGTTCTGGACGAGGTCGTGAAGTGCTTTCATGGTCTCCTCAGGGGTGACCGAAGGATCGAAGCGATGGATCTGCAAGAGATCGATGAATGGGGTCTCAAGACGGGCGAGGGACGCGTCGACAGCGTTGAAGATTGCAGCACGAGAAAGGCCAGATTGGTTAACGTACTCGGGCAGCTTGGCGAGACCGGGGACGAAGAACGCCTGCATGGAAGGATCATGTGCGACAAGGCCATTGCACTTTGTGGCAATTATGATCTGGGACCGAGGAATGTTGTACTGTGGAGTTCATACATCAAGTTATGATAATTTCAGGACATGGATGAGGCACACCTTTTTGATGAACTTGGCAATGAGGCGCTCTGACTCGCCGTTTGAGTAGATATTGGCGGTATCGATGGTGTTGATGCCAATGTCCCAAGCAGCCTTCATGATTTCGATGGAGGGCTCCTCGTCAAGGACCCAGGGCTGCAAGAAATTGAGGACGTGGTTTACAGGAGATGATATCAATGACGTACGGCCCATTTCGGTGTACCGAAGCTCATCGCACCAAGCTATGAAGTATTAATTGGTGATGAGTGCCGTGTGCTAGCAACAGATAACTTACAACTGGCACAGAGACTTTAAGACCAGACTTGCCAAGGGGGCGATATTGAACTTTAGACATTGTGTTGATGATTCAAGATGGGTTTGCTGGCAGTTGATCTAAAAACCCCTCCTGTATTTAAACCTTCCGGATAAACGGACTATGTATGACTACTCATGCTTACGGGGCTGAATGTCATTGATAACCAATGAGTAATAGCTTATGGCAGATCTGATATCTCTGCAGTGCGGGCAGCTATTAGTGCGACTCGATATTATTCATGGATCTGAGGCAATTCCCGATATACATAGGCATCAAATGGATGAGTTGATATATCGACTGTCGCATCGAGCGCTAGTATGTGTGGCTTGACAACGAGGGCGGCACTGGCAGCAGCCAGCACAACATGTATCATTACCTAATCAGTACAATAGCACCACCGACTCCACCACACAACGTGGCCATCACTAACTTGTTTTCCAATTGTTCAAAAGTCTGTTCAGTTCGTTTGCCCGCTATCTCCCCAATTGCAAAGATCCAATTCGAAATCCCCTCTTATTTTATCCATTCGAACATTCTCACAGCTAATATTTTGTGAGTAACTTGTTGTATTGACCTGTTTACGAACGTTCAACGTTCAACTCCCTTGCTTGACGACACTTTGCACGACCTGCACGATTCAGTTTCGTGTACACCTGCTTCATTGAAGTTGCAGTCGCCTGTATATTCGTCGCACATCAACCGCGATGACTCGATTTGGCGATTTTCAAACACTTTGCTCCCAGGTCCCGTCATACACTTGGTGTAATCTCTTTTATCGTCAGGTCTGCATCACTTCATATCCCAGTTAACCCATTCACTCACCTCTCACCAGCTACAAACCAATGATCCATCCATTTTGACTGGTCTATCTCAACCCGCTGCCTCCGCCCCGGTCGGTGTTAATCCAGAGTGCGGGATACAAAAATTAAATACCAACGGCTCTCTGGGCAACATCGCCAATATCGTTGCTTGCGGTCTCAGTTTCTTCGTGGTCGCCGCTTTGATCTACTTCACAGGAAGGCGCAAAGCAGCAGTCGGTCAGTGTTTTTACTGACTTCAACCACATGTCCAAAATATCCTTTCCCATTCCCGTCAACTGATCCTTTTATATCACAGGCCGCGTGGAACTCCGCATATTCTTCGCATTGTACCTCTTAACTCTTCCTTTCCAGTTAATTACCTCCGGCTCCTTGCTCACCCAGGGCTCAACTGCCTTGGTTGCCCTGACTGCCATCCATGCGGGTCTCGTCGCTACACTATTCTGGACGTTGCTGGCCAATGCCATTGTAGCAACCCAAATCGTCGAGGATGGTACCCTGAGCTCAATAATAGTACGTTCTTATTCCATTCTCAAACGTACAGCAAGCTCACCCCCACCCAGCCCTTCTCCATATTTGCCGCCGCATTCTTCATCGCTACCACCTATATATCCTTGGACGTCGGATTTACCTTTACACATGTGCTTGGAACGTCAAATCCACCCCAATCTATCAACAGTATACCACTTTTTGTCTTTACCAGTATCTGGCCAGGAGTGTAAGTCGTGCGACCTCAATACAGCTTCTTGATGGCTCACTCTTCCGCATCTTCTTTATAGCGCTGCTTTGACCTATTTTGGACTCATGCTGTACATCGTCCTCGGGATTCTCAATGAAATCCGACCTGTGTGGTACTACGTCATTGCAGCCATTCTCTTCGTGTTAAGTCAGCTCGACTACTTCTTACTTAGCAAAATTATATGTCGAGTACGTAATGCATCAACCCATACCTCAATCTCTGCTGACCAGTCGCAGGGCTCATCAATGAAAGTTGACGGCTCCTTCATTGCCACAATACTAGAGACTGCATGCGTAGTCACTCTCTACTTTGCATGGCGAGGAATCACAGAAGGTAACGTCTTCTCTCCTCTCTATTCCAACCCCGCTCATCCACGCCACAGAGGACTGGGATAACGATCTCTACTACCCATCATGATATAGATGAATCAATTATGTTGTTGTGTTTGTGATTTTCCCTCTTTTATACACGCGATACATGTTGTTCTTCGGTTTACACGTTATTCGTCTCTCCTTGCATTCTGCCTATGTACGTTTACCTACTTCTACGCAGAGTTAGCGCTGGGGCTCGTCGCGAGGCGCTTGGGGGCGGAATTGGGTTAAAAGGGGCATTTTAGTGGCTCGCTGGTGCTTGGATTTGTATTTCTGTGGGGTCCATACCCGAACGTTGTTGTGCTGTAATATCACCATGATATATCCTGATGGCGAGGCTTGTGTATAGTATCATACATAATGGTGAGTCGACACCTATCCAAGACGCCGTCTCAATAGGTAGGAATGAAAAGCGCCCGCAAGGCGTAAAATATGCGTTAGCAAAGTGAATAAGGAACGTCGGCTGCTCGCAGCGCAGTACTCAAAAAGGAAACGCAATACGCAATACTTAAAAAGGAGGGGGAGCCACAGAATGGTGAATACAATAGTTTGAGCTCAGGCCAAGAAAGACACCAAAGACCCTCACATCTCCTCGACGACCCGTTGGGTGATGAACGGAGTTATCTCGATGGAGACCCAGCTGTCGTCGACCGCCTCTCTTGCCAAACGACGGGATTTTCTAGACTTGAGGCTGCGTGAAGGCGATGACGGGGTGGAGCTAGGGCTAGCAGAAACCGGACTCGTCGGGCCTGAACCGCTGCTGCACGATATCGGAGAAACAGGAGTCAACCAGTCACCAGGCCGACGTTTCTTCAAGCGTCGTCGCGGACTATTTGGGGGAGTGGGACAGGGAGTGGCGAGGTTGAACGTCGGCTGGTACTTGTCCGCTATCCACAGTGGCTGCGGCATACGACTCTCATGGGCCTTTTTTTCCACACGCGGGACATCGACGTAGGCGGACGTCGAGGTGGTCGTTACGGACCAGTGGGATTTCTGCTCGGCGGTGAGCTGTGGAGTGGCGTGGGTATGGTGCGGACGTACCAATTCTGTGTGTTTTGCGATGTGTGGCGTGTTTTCGAAGAACCCCTCATCTGATACATGATCTGACTCCGATGAGGTGTTAGCCTTGCACGAGAATGTGGCATCGAGCTTATCAAGAGATGGGTACCGGCGCGACGGGCGTACGACGGGCGCTCGCGAATATCCGTCCCGCGTCGAGGATGCCACCGTATTAGAGCGTTTGGGTTTCGAGCTCCGCGGAACACGGTGGAGGAAGGCTTTGAACGAATCTTGGCATGTCGCTGAGGTGTTCTCTTCTGATGTATATCCGTCGTTATCGGCTGTGACAGCTTGAGAAAAATCATCGTCTGAAACGTCAGGAGGGGTTATAGCTCCTGAGGAACTTTCGTCTTCGTCGCTTGAATCGAGTAGGCGAGTTCCGGAAAATGTCACCATCCCATCCTCAGGATCCCACACTGCTGCAAATGTCAATGCTGACTTTGGTGAGGCGACAGGGGACTGCCGGTTGCCACTGGTGTTCGCAGAGGTGCTTGTGGTACCGAAGTCGAGCGAGATGAATAACTACGGTGGAGACAGTGAGGAAAGTAAGAAGGCGGACTTTAAGGGGTTACTCGATTCTACCTTGTTTGGAACACCTGGAGTGGGTCTACTTTGCTTTGGATTATTGTCCATCGACTGCTTGTAAAAGTTCTATGCAGTGTTAAAGAGTGAGCTAGAGCGAAAGGGGTTGTCGAAATAAAGTCTAGTCTATAGCGTCTGGTAGAAAGAGAGTCAGTCTCTCGCCATGCTCTCAGGCACGACGCGGACGCACCTAAGGTCGGGGGCTAAATTGTTGTATGCCTGCACACGCGTGGACACGATGACCGAGAGGAAGGAATATAAGTGAGGGCGGAGGTAAAGGAACGCATACTTTATAGATGATCGACTGAAAGTAATCTTGACGCCCTCTTTGCCCCGTGCATCAATAGAAGACGTACATACCTAGTTACTTCCCTCTTTCTGTGAGAATATTAAAACGTGTAACTTGTCGAGGCCCCTTCCACATCCGAAGATTGACCCCGTTTTTAGTTCCACGTAAACGAAGGCCACATAACTTTCCATAGAAGGATAACTGCCCTTTCTTGTAATCACAGTTCGGGTCGTAGTGTAAGGCTCAAGAGGGATTGGCTTGGCTGACCCTTCCAAGTTAGTCTCCATGAAAGTATTCGCAGACCTCTGATTATTAACAACAACCCAGCTTGAATCCTTTGCGACCATATCCGAAGTCGAGAAGAGTGAGATGCGGGCAGAGAGCGAATCAATGTCCGTACGGGCAGCCGCGCCCCAGACGCGTGTAAATTATATGAGCACTCGGAAGCGTCACAGCGACTCGCCGCCGCAAAGGACCCCTGCAATTCGCGGACATTTGAGGGCGTGCTTTTGTCGGATGGAATAGGTGGAATTCGGGTTTGTTGGCTATGATCGGCGACTACAAGTATATCCCTGCACAGAAAATTTTCTAGATATCGATACAGTGGCGTGTGTGAGGTTACATGCTCCGGGGGAACGTGGCATTTAAATTTTAGGGATCGTACATACAAGTTTCGGATCACCGCGCTGTGTAGTTTTCGCCTAGTGAGTATCGGGCCGCCGACATGACATGATGCAGAGGGTCGCCGGGACCGATGGGAGGATCGCAGTGATAAAGATGGATAGAGACGTAAAGATTCCTCTGGTGAAACTGAGAGTACGCGCCTCGAGAAGTTGTTTGAGGGAGACTCGGGTTTGGGCACGTTTCATGGTGTGCAGTTACAACAAGTCGAACCAAGAGTCAGTTGGACGAAGCCTAGTAAGCGAGTCCTGGAGGGTCTTTGAAGTCATGAGTCCTCAGGCTTGAGAGAAAAAAAGAGTAAAACGTACATGAGGAGCGGAACATGGTCCGGCGCCAAGACATGGGTGAGTTATAAATACTATAAGCGATACACGATCGACCGAAAATTCACGTTCGCCTCCTCTCATGATCGTTAATATGGGGAACATTCACAAAGTCAATATTTATAGGCCATTGACGTGGGGTGGGATCTTGGGTTGAAGAAATTCCTTCTGATCAAGATTCGCACTTGTCATTCAAAGGTCGGTAAGATAACCCTTCTTGTAAATATAATGATAGGCATATTAAAGTAATTGCGACTCAGCGACAAAGCGTCGCGTCACGACAGTAGTCGAGGACGTAGCATATATGACAAGTAATTCGGTATAGTAATTCCCTTCAAACTAGATACTGTGTAATAAGCTCACTGGACGCGACCCTCGTCCATGTGAGCCAGATCCTGCTGAGCGCTCAGCAGCACTTCCTAGGAATCCCATCAGTCAACCTCGTGCGGTATTACAACATCACTTACCGTGACAAGCGCTTGTCGCGCTTCGTCCTTGATCTCCTTCCACCTCCCCTCATAGGTGGACAGTAGTTGCTCATACTCGTGTTTCCGAGCCAATGACCCAGTCCTGATAAGAGACTGCAAAATAAAGATACCTGCAACCCACTCCACTTCGTCCGCCTCCCAAACCGCATCACGTGCCATCAGCTCAGAGAGCGACTCGGCCGTGCCGGCATAGTCGCCACGGAAGCTCAACAAACCAAGTTCTAGCGCTGCGCCATGGATCTGTGCCCATTGGATATAATCCTTGCGCTTTTGGCGGTCTGCGGCGATACGCTCCATTTCATCGCTCATCGTGGTCCCGCTTGCCGGGGCAAGGACAGGGTACCATACGGACGATTTACGGATGGCCATCTGCAGTGCGCGGGGGCCGGCAACTGGGCCAGAGACACCTGCATGCACAAGCGTGGCTGGGAAATACCCACATGCTTCTGTGAAACGACGGAGGATAGTTATGATCGTGTCGTGATTTGAAGCGGTCCGCGAGGCTGTCGGGGCATTGAGAGATGAAGTGACAGCCGCAAAGAGGGCGTCAATTATAGGATTTAATGGAGTTGGTGAGGGGTGTGATAGGACGTAACTCTGAATAAGCGACGATAACGTCGTAATTTCTATTCCTCGCGTAAAGAACGCGTCTCTCAAAGCATTTGGGCTAGCATTGAGAGCAAGTGTCGCTGCAGAAGGCACCGACACGTTGGTCTGGAAACTGAACTGTATATGACCAGTAGGTGGAGGGGGAGGCACATGCTGTTGTGATTGCTGCCGCTGTTGCGATGATGAGCTGGCAGTTTGAGCCGCTATGTCGTTTTGGGCAGCATACGACACAGTAGCTGGAGTCTCGAGATTCGGACTCCATGTTAAGCTATTGTGACCAGGAGACCCAGAGACTATAATGGAGATCTGAGGATCAGGAGAGTGGTGCTGATGTGAGATCCAAACCTTTCTCAGCTGGCTTCTTGGATCTCGTTCTTCCCTCAAGCTTTCGTCTCGCTCGGCCCACGGTATTCTTGTACCAATTGTATATTTGCTAGGGTCCATACCTCCATCAATACATTTTCGCTTCTTCAATTAACGATCGGCGGTAGCAGCCCTCACCTCCCGGAACCTTGGTTCTGCCTCGTCGATGCCCTGGAGGTCCTCTGGCATGCCAAAACGGACAAGGAACTCATTGGCGCGGTCCAAAGCGAACTTCTTGGCGTCGCCTCTCACATGTCCGCGGGTGCGTGTCTCGAAGCCGCTTATGTGACTTCGCAGAAAGATGAGCTGTTCGTCGGTATAAGCCTTGGGCAACCTGGGTTTGCTCACCCTGGGATCGCTGGCCATGGTATCGTGAGGCTGACACAAGGGTTCGCTCTCGTTTCTCATCCTTCTTCGGCAATACCCGAAGGATCGTTCCTAATGGGCTTATGCTTATCACCGCGCGGAACTAAGGCGGACTTTTTGAATCATTTGTGGTTTCGGATTACTTTAGGTTCAAGCTCAAGGTCAAAGGAGTGCCAGTCGTGCATTGGTTCCAAGTAGCGTAAGTATTAGCAGCGGGTATCATATACGTAATACATATGTGGCATTGTCCAGCGAAGTACGGAGTTTAGCTATCGGAGAGCACGGGCTTGCGGCAAATTGCGAGGTACATGGGCGTGAACAGCTTTAAATGGATCATGAGCCCTCGATTAGATCTACAGAAAGGTGCTTTCGCTTACCTTTGTCTGTCCACCCTTCACAAGCGCATCAGCAGCAACCTTGAGCGATTCACCCACATCATGAGTGCCCTTGGGTATAAGATTAAGCATCTCCATGAATTTGATTGCAGTGTGTGAAACGAGCTTGCCGCTCCAGCTCATTCGCCAAACGGTAAAGTAATCCCAAGCAGTCTGGGCCTTCCAGATATCGCCTTCGAGTGGGTAGTACCATGGAACTTCGTCGGGGCGTTCGGCCAGATCCTCTTCATGCTCAATCGTGAGGCCGACGTTGATCATGGCTTCGCGGGCTTTCTTCAAGTGGCGCATCTCTGGGATACCATTGCCAAGCTCAATGGCATGTGCAAGTTCCTTATGCGCAGGGATTGATGGATCCCACGCGTCAGTCATGCACCACTCGTAGACACCGAACTGTGAACTGATGCTCAGTATATTTAACCTAGAAGGCAATGACTGACATACCACTCCTCCAGGCTTGAGAACCTTCATTATTTCCCCGTACACTCCCTCCCAAGTAGGTGCATGGACGGTGGCTTCAATGGCGTACACTGATCTCAATATGTTTCAGTTCAGCAATCTCTCATGAGATTGCACAGACACCCACCAGCATCGAATGAGTTCTCGCCAAACTGTTCCGACAGCTTCATAAAGTCACCCTTGGCAAAGCTCACCAGGTCCTCAAGACCAGCCTTCTTAGTGTACTTCCGAGCACGCTGAATCTGAAAATCGTTGTTGTTCAAACCAACAATGTTCACGTCGGCAAACCGAGCAATCTCGCGTGCGGGACCACCAACGCCGCAACCAACATCCAGTACGCGCATCCCAGGGCGAAGTGCCATTTGGGCTGCGAGGTAGTGTTCATGACGGGCCAAGGATGCTGCGAATGCCTCTCCTTTGTAGAACCGCGAGAAGTGGAACGACTGTGCCCAGCCATACTCATACAGCTCCGTCGCCCCATCGTAGTAACCTGTGTCTCTGTCACTGAAGAACCGTTCAAAAAAGTCGTGATGACATACCGTTTACAACGTCGGTGTAGCTCTCAACACGGTTTTTATTGTCTGCTTCACCCTCCTTACCAAGATCCTTTTGCCAGAACTTGGTATAGTTCTCGACGCGGTTTTCTTGACGTCCGTCAGCGTAATGAGTGGAAGCCATGTTTCTGAAAACAAAATAGCAAGTTGAGCCACCACGACAGCGACAAGACAAGTGGAGATGCTCTTACTGGGCTAGACTATGATGTAGTATGGAATTATGAGGAAACAAGCCAAATTTCGGTGCCGGGGTGAGTGCTCCCTACATAGCTGGACCTTTGATTTATAGCAAAAGCAAGGTGGTCGTTCCTTGATGTGATTCACTGAAAAAAGTTATGAACCCGACGGAAGGAAATCAGGTCATTGCGTACCTGAATCACGTGGACGGAGACTATGGACTTGCAGTATATATAATACACGCAGATACATACGTGGATCAATAGATGGGTAAAATAATATTCACTTTCAAAATCAACTGAAGGTTAGTTTCTCGTAGTCAGACTACCGCAGAGATACGCACTTGGCTTCATCACAGCGTCACATGCCCAATGAATTCTGTTGCTATAACCTCTTTGGCTGAGATGCTTCCTTAGTTGAGAAAAACAGATATGTTTAGAACTGTCCATGAAGGTGTGATAGTGCGCAAAAGATTTGTCGGCAGGTTTCGAATCCGCACCGCCCGAGAGAGCAGGTTTCAAACCTGAAACACATTAATTGTCCTGTTACGCTGACTACTTGGCTTAGCAAGATTGGCCAAGACGGACATTTGAGTCAAAGAGCATCATGATCATGCACTGACTGTAGAATCAAGTGGAATCAGCAGTCATTTGCTAACGCAAAATGAAACCAAGAAAACTAGTTTGTTTTCGGTTCGATGGACACAAAAACATGCCAGTAATAATTTGAACCCAGTTGGGGCTCGGGCCAGCGCCGCTACAATAAAATAATATCCGCTTTCCAAATCAACCGAAGGTTAGTTTGTCCTAGCGACACTATCAAAAGGAAGGAAGACGTTCCTTCTAATTGAACGTAAAGTCAACGGTCAGGTGCAGGTTGGACCCTCAGATATCTCAGCGACTGTGAGAGCGAGCCACTGGCACCTCCAAATTGCAACAATTCTCGGATATTGAAGGGTGCGCCGCCGTCACATTGGTTCGAGCTTCTCGACTACCATGGGCGACTGCATGTCAATATGCATAGCCATCACGTTACCGGTGGTGTAAAGGAGAACGTAACCTTTGGAGTTGGGTTGGAGACAGAAGGGGTGTCGGATCGCCATTTTGCACGGCTGAGTGTCGAGAATTATCAGGTGTCTCGATAGGAAACCAATCAAGGTCAACCGATAAGAGTATCGCAGACACGTTATTGCCCAAGAAGGTGCTGTCAAAGACAAGAAAGCGACAGGCTCTGCGGTAAGAAGTTGAACAAAGTATCATGATATCTCTGTAAGAACGTGCTTCTCAAGCATCGAGTCTTGCCGTTCGAGCGAATGACGTTCCATTTTATGCAATAACATCTTCGAGATTGAATAATAAGATGAGGCTTGTGATTAAGGGGAAGTGGTGATACTGCCGTGAAGCTCGCTGCCGCAGCTGCTCTAGACTAGACATCGAACGCAGAAGAGCCTATGGCCCTACCTGGACCAGATACCCACCTGACGCCGTTTCCTGAGAAAATCATGAAGAGTCAGCTGAAGACGTGGATGCAACGTTCCTGCAACTGGAAGAGTCATATGCGGTGATTGCGTGCAGCGTCGTATGGCTGCAGATGCCATCGGTGAACTCTGGAAATTCAGAATCCAACATGAGCAGTTCGGGGCTTGGATCCATGAAGCTGAGGAGTCCTAAAGTAGGTTGAGGTGCAAGATGCATGATGACCGCTTGCTCTCGGAGTATTTCCGAACGGGGGAACCGTGACACAGCTCTCAAGGTCAAACTGTCACTGGTCTGACGGACATCCAAACCACTCTCCACTCCGTCATCTCTCCGTTTTACACCTTAATACTAGCTAGGAACCGCATATCTTTCAAACTGAACGTGTTATGCGATGAGCTCGGCAGGTGGACTTTCTCGTAGGCGGGTAGCAGGAGCTTCCTCGTCATCAGCTTCGGATGACGCCCCAAGTCCTAGCTGGACACCAAATGGTCCCAGCTCTAATGGAACAGTTGCAACACACGCAGGCTCAGCTTTTGAAGGCGGAAGCAAAGTTGCATGTGATCCCCGTGACCTCGATCAAGTCCAGGAGGACAGTCGCTATGGTGGAAGAATGCCTCGGCTGACCATCATGGAAGAGGTACTCCTTCTCGGTCTCAAAGACAAACATGTATGTCTGTAACCACTTTTATAACCCATTCCCTTCCTTTGCTGTGCGCTGTTCTTTTGTGCACCACCCGCACTTTCTCCCAGGCTGCCCCGCCTGCGCAGCATGCCTCTTACAATCGAAGTTACCTCGCTGCTTGAGCTGGACGATATTCGTGCACATGTGTCATCATTTACCACACCCTGACATCAGCTCTTTGCAGGGCTATCTCTCCTTTTGGAACGACAGCATATCATATGCACTTAGAGGGTGTATTCTCATTGAGCTCGCCCTTCGCCGCCGCATAGCCTTGGTCAAGGATTCAAATCAACGCCGAACTCCGCTCGCAGACAGGCTGGTTGAGGTTATTGACGACAAACAGACTGGGGAAACTATTCTTGATGAAGCATTGAAGATGATGAAGGGCCAGGAGACGGACAGAATGTCAATAAATGGCTGGGTTGATCTTTTGAGTGGTGCGTCTAGAATTTTTCCAAGCATTTTAGCCATCATTGCCGCATTGATGTGCATCTCATTGCGAAGCTGACTTTCTCGACAGGAGAGACATGGAATGTCATGAAAATTGGATACCAGCTTAAGCAAGTTCGCGAACGTCTAGCAAAAGGATTGGTGGATAAGGGTGTCCTGCGCACCGAGAAGCGTAATTTCTTGCTGTTCGATATGGCCACACACCCAGTCGCCGACGTACGGACGAAGGAAAGCATTGTCACACGAGCAGTGGCGCTTCTTACCGCGACCACTTCCGCAGTGCCTCCAAGCGCTTTGGACAAGGAAGGAACTCAATGCAGGGTCACACGTGCTGTTTGTTTGGTGTGCGCGGCATATGCAGCGAGTGTATTGGACAATGCATTTGGCAGATTGACATACGAAGACAGGGAAGCTGCATTTCAGAGATGTGACGAGGTACTGGCGGAGTTCGCATGTTGGCCATTCGGGTCTACCTCGGCGACAGGAACTGGGGGTGGCAGAAGGAGAGAAGGAGTGAAGATTGGGATGGGAAACTCTGCTCCTAGCGGACGGGAGAGCGTGCTGGGACTTGTGCAAGAGGTGAAGCGGGAGATGAACGGGGAGGAGGACCTCTCATTTCAATTGATCGCAGGAGTGCTCGAAGTTCTTTCAAAATTAGACTCGCTGTTGTGAGGGATGAATGCATAATGTTTATTTTCTGGGCGCTCGGCGCGCCCTGTTCATAGTTTCTGGATGTTCATATATATACCAGCTCTGATGATATGGAACCACAGTTACTTGGCGTGTACACCCTGACTTTGTAAGGGTTTAAATTCTCAACAGGAGTCTGCTGACACATGGCGTTTCTTTGACGACGTTCTCAGGACGCGATCACATATGTCGCTGTGCTCTTCAGGCCCTTTCCAAGTCTCTCACCACTGAAGAGCTCCTTCAGCTCTACTGATAAAGTTCTAGGATCCCTAATTTACAACAAGATTATCAGTTAATCTTACTTAATGGGCTTCTGGTGGTTCAAATGATTCAATGCCTCGGACTTGCACACACTTGATCGATTTTCCCGCTAGGAATTCACTGGGGAGATTTTGCCTAAAAGCTCATCACGACTCGTCCCTGATCACTATTTTACGAGAGTCACTCGGTCACCCACATTCGGATTGGTCATAAAGCGCGGGTCGTTATCGCACAAATCCTTCAATTGCTGTCCATACCCATAATCGTCCTCCGGGCACTGACTCAGATGGCTTTCAGCGTGGTCTTCCATCATGATGCCACCGATCCGCTAGCGGTTATCAGCGCACCACCCCCGAACGAATCTTCACACGAGCGAGCCGCGAGGGAAGAACGAGAGATAGAGGCTCAAAGAATAAGTGATCTTATTGACGACGAAATTCGCGCTGAACGAGCGGTAAGAAAGAAAGAAGAGAATGTAGTCAAGATCCTGCTCTTGGGTCAGAGCGAAAGTGGTGCGTCTATCCAACCCTCTCAATCCCCCTGCCTCTTAGCCTTTACAACAGGCAAATCAACAACCTTGAAGAGTAGGTTACGTTGCCTTCCAATTCCGTCATCATTCAATGAGCCTCGTAGATTTCCGCATGCGGTTTGCCCGAGATAGATGGATAGAGGAGCGAGCGTCCTGGCGAGCCGTCATACTCTTAAATCTCGTTCGGTCTGCAAACACCATCCTTGATGCACTATCACAGGAGATGGACGATGTTGACCAAGGCGGAATCGATAGCGCATTCAAGTTCGACGATTACTATCGTCAATTTAAAGTTCGCCTCAGTCCGCTGCAGGCAGTTGAGAGTAATCTGAAACGTTTACTCGGCGCAACGGAAGATGTACAACCACGAAAACAGATCTCTCCTACAACAATCATACCCAGCGGCTCACCGGAATTCTTTGTTCGTTCTCGGTCCTGGCGCAACTTTCTTCAAACAACCCAAGGTCCCGACTCGGAGTCCCCGCGACGTTTCCAGCAAGACCTTCCCACTTTACTAGACAGCACTGACGTGATCGCAAATGGCAAAGATGACATCAAGACACTATGGAGAGATAGTCACATACAAGCCATGCTATGGAAACGGAAGACCCGGCTCGAGGATTCTGCCGGCTTGTCAGCCTATTCATATTCCTCTGTCGCCTTCTTTCTCTAAATCCATCTGCCCGCAGTTTTTTGGACTCGATCGACCGATTATCGGTACGAGACTACGAGCCAACAGACGAAGACGTCCTTCGTGCTCGATTACGCACGCTTGACATCCAGGAACACGAACTGATAGTTGATGACGGTGAGTGGAGCGTGAGATTTTCGCCCTCGTCTCTAAATCCATTCTTGCAGAGACCGATGCTCCGAAATGGAAAATTTTCGATGTTGGCGGCTCGCGCACACAAGTCCGTGTTTCACCGATATTTTCCAATTCACGCTCATCGCCTATGATGTCTGCTAGCGTCATGCATGGCTGCCATATTTTGATCAAGTCAATGCAGTCATATTCCTCGCTCCAATCTCGTGTTTTGACGAGCGGCTTCTTGAAGACCCCCGTGTCAACCGTCTGGAGGATTCCTTCATACTCTGGAAGGCGATATGCTCCTCCAAGCTTCTCTCGCGGACGATCCTCATCCTTTTTCTAAACAAGATGGATATTCTCGAGCAGAAAATCAGACACGGCGTAATGGTGAAGCGCTTTCTCCCCAGCTACGGCGACCGGCCAAATGAGACCAATGATGTTGTCAAATGTATATATTTCTTGCTGTGTCGCGAACTTTCAGCGTGATTAAACGACTCGTCTCTAGACCTTCGACAAAAGTTCAAAGACACGGTGAGGTACTGTTCACCGGAGCCGCGGGTATGTCATATATACCCGACGTCTGTCATTGTTGGTTCTTCCCCTTGCTCCAGGCTGAAAGTCCTGTTAATTTTCATTTGCTTGATAGGATACGAAGAATATGTCTGTGACGCTGATATCTGGTGTGTGCTCTCCTATGGTTTACATAACCTGTTGAAATGAAGGATCAACCTGGCAGTACGGGACGGGATCTTACGAGAAAACCTGAAGCGGGCGGATTTGTTCTGAGGAGTGACAGAAACATTTGTAATAACAGATCACATGCGAAACCTGACGAAGATACTACGACGAATGTAATGAGCGCACGATTACCCCTTTGCCTGCTGAATCAAGCACATGACTTGCGAATACCATATTGTAGGTATCTATAAGGACATAGGGCATAATACAATCAGTATAGACTTCTCACACTACCGTGTCTGGCAAGCTACAGCGGTCTCCATCCCTCGCCCGCTGGCCATTTGAGGTTGTCTGTCTGCCCCAGAAAGTCGCGATGTGCTCCAGAGTTCTTCATCCGCTCTAGGTCTTCCCCTGAGCTGGGCTCGTCATCAGTAGGAGACTCCGTATACGGATCACGATCGACATGAGCACCATCGTCCTCGTCCTCATTGTGGGTATCTGTTATCAGCCCCTGCTCGCCCTCCTCCATCCATCTCGCCGGCGCATGCGAATGGTGAACAAACCCCCGCCGACTGAGACCTGCCTCAGCTTTGTACCGTGCTGCATCCAATTTCGGTTGGGCCTTGAGTTGAAGATTTGAGATGGTTTTCTGGATGTGAGACATTGGTGAGACATCAGTGGCGTCACGGTCTCTCGTAAGAGAGATATGGCGAGAGAGGCCTTGGAATGAGGGTACTCGCGTGTGAGAGGGGAATGCAGATGTAGATGAGGGGAGCCCCGTTGTACTTGACGCTGCAGTGAGCTGGATGCTCTCGGGACGTTTGCGCCGAGGAGGAGGAAGTGGGGCCGTTGCAGTGTGGCGGAGTGACTTGGACCGCGTGGGACGTGTAGAGGAAGACGTGATGGACTCTGCTGTGTCGTTTGTGGGTCTGCGATCTGGGTGGGTTGGTGGTGCGGGTAGATGGGACGAGAGGTCTGTTGTTGTAATTGAGAGGGCGTTTCCGGGAAGAGTTGATTCTCTGGTGGGAAGTGGTGGGCGGAACAGGGTGGGCGGCTGCGAGGACTGGGTGTTTAAGCTTGCGCTCGCCACTTGGTCGATGGACGGTAGGGAACTGGACGTTGATGTTGGAGAGCTGGGTGTTCGTCGACGGGGGAGCGGAGGTACAGGGTATGTGTCTTCAGACCCAGAAGAACGACTCCCGAGGCCTTTGTGGAACTGCTTTGTGGGACTTAGGCTGCGCGTCCTGCTGCTTGTGGAGGAACCGG
This sequence comes from Suillus brevipes Sb2, assembly GCA_011800875.2. Taxonomy (NCBI): domain Eukaryota; kingdom Fungi; phylum Basidiomycota; class Agaricomycetes; order Boletales; family Suillaceae; genus Suillus; species Suillus brevipes. The sequence goes on along the minus strand of JRHT02000101.1, from coordinate 26,757 downwards.
ACGACGTCGTCTTTAGCACCTGTAGAACACGCTCACGATCCAGCTGTTCTTCAGCGCGCTTCATGTTCTGACCGTGCTTGCTAGCCTCCAGTGACTGCTTCATGAGGGGACTCAGGGCGTGACTCGGTTTAATACTGCGAGGAGCATCGAATGGGGCCAGAACAGGTGCGCCTCGGGACTGGGCTAAGGATGTGCGACGTGCTTGGGCAACCAAGGGCGCTGGTTTTCGAGGAGGAAGCGGCGGGATTTTGCCATCCTTTGGCCTTTCGGGCGATTTCTGAGGAGGATCTGTCCCATTAGCTTTGTCACGTATCAAGAACGGATTATGGCTGATCTTCTGTGGTAGACGGGAGGGCATAACGGGAAGGGAGTCAGATTGACAGGGAACAGAGTACTGCGTATCAGACTCGAGTGATTGACGAAAGGGATTTATGTCTGGAGAGGATGAGTTCGAGGATGTGGCATGTTGTTTGGATCGGTCGGGATGAAGAGGCGGAGCGTGGACTTGACGCTTCGAGGGAGAAGTTGATCTTGAGCGTTCAAGAACTTCTGGGATTGGGTGAGCTGCAAGACATTCTGGTCAGTACTGGCTGAAGGGTGAGAAGGTAATGCACACCTTGGACAAACGCGATAGTTCTATCAATGCGTTTACCTGACACAACGTTAAGGACAAGCCTGAGCGCAGCAAAAAATTGGCCACCAGTGAGACAATCTGTGTGGAGCAAGTTTGGATAGAAGAGTTTCAAGATCTGGGCGGAACGCGTATAGTTAGGACATGAAGAAGACGTAGAAATGGCCGAACCTTGTCAATATCTGTAGTTGGTAGATCATGAGGATATCTGCCTCGTAGCCATGCTCTGACTTCGCGGACGCCAACGGACATGGCTTCAAAGTGGGCGTCATCTTGGACGGTGTTCGGGTCGGGTGAAACTGCAAGATCATTGAGAGATGAAGTAAATAAGTTGTATTCGAGATCGTTGAGAGCAGACACATGAAGAATCAAAGGTCGCATTGCAAGCAGAAAGTTCAAGTCAGTGCATGAGTAAAATGCGCGTAATGCCATCCGCGCTAAAAGCCATGCACGTGTCTTGTGACCACTAACTTGCCACTAACCATCATGTCAGAACTTCCACCACCATACACTCCTACATCAGCACCTCCCATATGGGAACCTCACTTTATAGATCTATCGCAATATTCATCTCATGTTCTTCGCAAGCCCTTGGATCCTCCACCCAACTGCTTCTCCGCTCCCTCTCCCCTAAGAGTGAAATCTAACGATTTCCCTCCATTCAGAATCCCTTGCGCTGGCAATCAACTCGCAGATGGTTTCCGCATTCTTTATCCCTCGGGTCTACTTGAGAAACACGGTATTCAACAGGCAGACTGGACCCGCTTCCTGGAGGATCTTGGGATCTCTGCTCGTCTTGCAGGTCAGGGACTTAGCGCAGTGGGTTCTCGCGTTCCCATAACAGGGTTCCCCGTCCGTGGTATATTTGGCGCAAGAGCAACTGGGGCCGCATATGACTCTCAGTTCACGAGAAGCCCTAGGGACGAAGTGCAAACGCTCATTTCCGTTTGGAATCAGTCTGCGTTTGAACGACGCAAATTGCGTGTCACTCTGCAAATAAAAGGAGGGGTGGATAACAGGGCCGCGTACGAGCTTCTTGTTGAGTCTCTTTGAATCGCTCATGATAATCTCTACGCATACCATCAGAATTCTTTATATTCCAGACTGACATCAGGTGTAGCACACGTTTGTAAATATGTACATATGCGTTCGTGTCGACAGTGTTTTGATCATCCTCGCATAACTTTTGCAATCTGATTCACGCTACTACGAATTGTCTTTGGAACTCCCTGTGTGATATGCAGCAGCGCCATCGGTGGTGATTGGTAGAATTTAATACGCCGATTCACTTCCATTTGAATTCAGTCAGCGATAGCACCACAGCTGTTGCACAATAGGTAAACCGTGCTTGCTTGAAAGTTGAAGTTCGCAACGGTGAAGAGGCGGAGAGCTTCAGCCAACAATTAACGAGCACAGCGAAGAATCTGACGGTACGAAAGACCAAAACGTGTGTATCGCACGAGGGCAGATACAAGATCGAATTCGATAGTCTTCAAAACATGTCTACCAGTCTGCCGGCCATGCCCCGAAAACGTTTGCGAGTGAGCGGCTGAAAAAGATTTCCGAATTGCCAATGACAATGTACATAGAAGTGCGAGGCAGCCAAGTCTCGCATACTTGCGAGAGTCATGGTCAAGGGACTTGCTGGAATGGTGGCGGATATGAATAAACTTATAAAGTGGACGCGAGATGATGTCCACCAAGTTCAAGTACGAAAACGGAACCTACAGGAACGCCAGTCATTCAGTATCGAATCTCGATGGAATTCTCTCGCATCGATGATCCTCACCTTGACAAATATCCCCTTTCTTTGTCTTGGGAGACTTTGTACTACTTTGTACCTGAAATTCCTGACCTGGGAGTCTAAGAATTAACGCGCATGCCCAAACATGTAATGGTTGGGGGGTAGGGACCCAAGGACCATTTCGCCATAGCCACTTGCTCAGCCCGAATAAGGGCTCGGGCGCCAAGCAAAAATAAATCTCGTCAGCTCAGGTGTACTGGGTAGGACACAGGCTTAATCAAAGCCGATTCTTGTCCGAGGAGTTGGACCAAAATGACCACCGCAGGGGTCGAACCTGCAATCTCCTGATTCCTTCGTTATCGTAGTCAGACGCGATGCCATTTCGCCAGGCGGCCGTGCTGTTCTCATCGTTCCTGTTGGAAATCTCGCTCCGGTGTCTTAAAAACGACCGTACCAGTAGCGTCCAGCAAAGGCAAGGTCAGTATAAAACTATAAAAAAGTGCATGATAAACACTCAGTTTCAGGTGTCACCCCTTGCGCAACACTTAACCCATTCGGTACAAAACGTGGCGTATAGAAGTGCATGATGGCCCTATAAGTACACAGATTGTAAGTAGTTGGGATCGATGTAGACGACCGATCCCTCCGGTATGTTCGGAAACTCAACTGCAATCAAACCCCCGTTGTCTACCAATGACCACTTTGTGAATTTCTCTTCTGGGCGAGGAACAATTGTAATTCCAAGGGAGTCACTTGGTTGAAATCCTGGTGGGAAAGTCGACTTGGGTTTGCGCGCTAGAATGAAGCCAGCTGATTTGCGCCGAATCCCAAGGACTTCGCGTGATCCCTCGATGTTTGAATAGTTGACAACTCCGAGTGCATAAACCCATGAGTTTTCGTCAGACATGGCCCTTACTAGATAGACCATATGAGTTAAAATAGTCATTCCTTCTCAATGATGTGTCAGACTCACCCATGTCGTCTGGAAACAAATTAGCATGGTCATACGAAGTGAAATCAATTTCGACGGCTGGACACAGTGGGCACTTGAGTTTGAGACAGGTACTCGAACCATCAAACCGTCTCCAAGAAACATTAAGAGGGAGTATCGCTAGAGGCACTCGCAAGCCGAGGCTCGTCATCGTCATCTCCAGTCGCTCAGCATCGAACTCTAAAACTTGACAGTTCACGTAGCTCTGGGGCGATCGAGGAATAGCACGTGAAGTGCAATGTTCTGCAGACTGGCCCTTCCAGTTGAAGACAGATGGATCACCAGCCTGCATGATAGCCTCGATGAGCCTGCAGAACGCGCGGTCTCCTCCTTCTCCGTACGCGACCTGCAAGCTGACATCAAACATCCCCATCAGAGAATAAGCCGCATCCTCGGCCCTTGTTGTCTTGCGTCTCGCTGCCCATGTCATTCGTTTATCCACCCTAATAGGACCTGGGGTGAAGAAGAGGTCGTCAAAAGGAATAAGAGTCGCTCTTTCCAAGGTCTCCATTACTTCAGTCGGCTCCATGTTCTTGTCATCTTCGTCATCCGTCAAGGGCGCCCAGCGCTTGTAAAAGAACTTGATCCTCTCGGGTGCAAGGAGTTCTTGCAATGTCCAGCCCCTTGTGAACCATTCATCATGCTCTACGTCCACAATGGTTTCGCTTTGTGCCAGGTGCACGATACAAATGGCTGAATTGCGGTACCATCGGAACATGGAACGAATCGATTCGTCGAGTTCGGTACTGTTGTTTTTGTCGATGCAGCAGGTGTCTGACCACGCAAATTCCATCCCGTACTCTCTGGCCTTTTCGCAGAAGTTCTTCAGCTTCACGTACCCTGCCAGGCCTTCTGCTGTGTCCGCCTTTATGTCATCGTAGGTGGGCTCTCCTTCATCGAGCCATCGATGAGATAGAATGGCATATCGCACACTTTCGGAGGGGTGGTACAGACTGTCTCCTAGCGGTACAGAGTCCCGGAAGTGCTTCTTGACATCACTACGCACAACAAACTTCATGTCTGATAGACGGATGAGTCGGATAGGAATATTGTTCATGACATATCGCTCAAATTTATCGAGATTGGTCTCCTCCTGTCGGATCACGATGTTGTTCATGAAATCTCGCTCAAAACTGTCGAAGTCATTTTCTTCCTGGTTCATGATAGGTCCTCTACTGCTAGCCACAAATCAGAATAGCTATGCGACATAATGATGAAGAGTGTACTCACCTGTGCGGGTATCAAAAATCGTTCCGCTGACGCACCGTCTGCACGATGAAAAAGCGTGGCAAAAGTCCTTGAGCTCAAGCTCGACGAGCTGCAAACAATCCGGTGTGTCTTTTTCGGGAAATTGTGACTTGCCACGGGCCAGTAATACAATGGTATCGAATGGTACTTGGGTATTAGGACTAGTGGCCACTGGCTGCCGCTGTGTGCCAATGTGTCCTTCACCTGCCAGTGCCAACGGAAAATGAAATGTCTCTGTGTCTTGGCGGTGTTGATATTGATATTATGTAAGAGTTCTTCATCACAATCCGATTCCTAACTTATCTACGCGTCTCGCTTCAACTAAATTATAAAACTCCCTTGTCTTTAACGTATTACCCGCCACGCACGTACTTTTGTCGCTGCCAGAATCTGCAAATGTTCGTACTCGCACCCGATGAGTCTGTGCATTCAACTAACGTCACGTAGGGACGAGTCAGCCAAGGTTGATTTTTTTGCCATGCTGGGGAGCGAACTTTACTACATCTCAGTGCCTGCAAGCAGCAGAGTCCTGACGATCTTCCAACTCCTCAAATCAGAATATCCAAACGCTCAACGAGTCCTGAAGAGGATCACGTATCAGCAATGCACGTTCTACAAATTCAAGAACCCTGTAATAATTTCCGACGACGACTCGAACGACACCGCCGCCATCCAACAATGTCTGGATGAGGATAATTGGATAAAAGTGTCACCGAATAAATCTTTGAAAGCACTGGGATCAGAACTAAGAAACGATCATGTCTACTTGGTGATCAAGCCTCTGCAACTTGAAGGTACGCCGCTGCTGTATCTGCTGACAGTTGACATTCTCATCCACTTCTTCAGGTGATATAGATCCAGCTATTGAGAATGTGCGTAAGCAAGACGAAGAGCTTTTTCGTCACTTGCAGGTCACCGTATCAAAGCTGCAGTCATGGACCACGCAAGACGTTGAATATAACCTGGACGGTGGTACCTGGCTGGTTGATAGCCAAGAACGGCCAGATTCAATAGCTGAGATAGAGGGTCGACTAGATCGAACGCGTATATATGCTTTACCAAACACCGACCCGCCGTCTCATGCAGACCCCCATCCAAGGCTGTTATCAGGCTCAAACCCATCAACCACTCCGATCGCATCCAGTAGATTGAACCGCCTCCCGAACGCGACGAGGGACCTGGAAAATGCCTCCAGTTACCAGGCACTTTTTGATAACATATTCAGGCCCACTTTGTTCGCGCCCACTGAGGACAACCCCGTCGATGTGAAGGATACCCGAGAATTCGCAGCCTTCTTCAGCGTCCTCCGGTCTTATCACCAAGATTCCGCTCTTCTTGAGAACGACTCATCCTCCTCCCAGAAGGCTAGCAATTTCACTGTGCATTTTATATCACCACCCTTCTTTTCCCGTCGTAGTGAACATTTTGAATACAAGGAGTAAGTGGGATCAACTTGTTATAGTCCAACTAATCCTCATGGATTTTCCAGGCAGACGCCTTGGGGATTTCCCATCTTCCTGAATACTCGGGATAATCGCAACTCCTGGTGCAAGTTCCGCCCAACCAACGATTGCATGGTTTCGTCTACTTCGTTTTTGTGCCCTCTCATGATCTGTGGAGTGGTTTCACAGAAGAACGAATCTGATCGATGCCGCATGCTAGTTCAAGGCATTGCTCTTGCGCGCGTAGGACAATACTTCATGTCATGCGGAGAGAAATTCTTCATTGTCGCAATCTATCTCCGTGCAAATTTGATTGTTGAAAGATATATCATTGCCCAGCCTGGTGAGGATAGAAAGGTCTGTCGCTTTGTCTGTCGTCGCTTTTTGTTTCTTATTCAGAGGCCAGGTATTCATTGCCCAGAAAGACTTTGACATTAGAAACGCCGAGGAGGCAGTCACATTCCTTCGTGAGATGTACAACCTTGCTGAGGAGCTCGACAATCTCGCATGCAAACTTGATTCAAAGAACAAGAAACGCCTTGGCAACATCCAGGATGCCGCTCTCAAGGTGATTTCTCTCACGTCACAGGCTCAGCACAACAAAACACCTAGAACAACACTGGCCTCAGTCCCCGAAGAACATTGTGAAGCCAGTGGCGCTCAGGATGATCTCGGCGTCTTCGATGCTGATGACGTTCAATATATTTTGAAAGAGATGGATTACAACATCTCGTTCACTGTGTTTGGGGTGTGTATCACCGCAATTTGTAAAATGATAACACTGACAATACATCTTACAGCATCCGTTCCTAGCCTTGGTATCACATATCAAGGATGATTCTCAACAAGGATATCTGAAATTCGTGAAAGAGGGGCAAAGGGAGATCGAGATCTTGCGATACCTCACAGGAATTGACTCTCCTTCAAACTACACCATCTCGCCAATACAAATATGGCCGGTGCAAGGGGGTAACATCATATCAATGCCTATGGCTGGCAGCCACCTTACAAGCCTATACAATCCCAGCGCACACCTATGGACTGTTGGCAAGCAGCTGTTCGAAGCTGTTGACTTCATGCATCAGCATGGCGTGGCGCACCTGGATCTGAAGCCTGCAAATATCCTCCTTCCCACCAACGGCGGCCGCCTGTCTATCATCGACTTCAACAGATCCGTGCGCGTCAAAGGCACTGAACACATGTTCCACGGCGTCGTTGGAACCACCGGATATCTTGCGCCTGAAGTTGCGGCTGGTCAAGGCCTCTATAGCGCAATACGTGCAGACTTGTGGTCCTGTGGAAAGACACTGGAGGAGCTATGTTCCCTTTGTAGGTCATCCAGGGATCACGACGCGCTACTCGAAATAGCTCGAGAGCTCATGAATGAAGACCCGAAACAACGACCGATGATGTCAGATGTCTTGAAGCGGCTAGCATAATACAAGGTCGATGCCAATGCAGGACCAGGTTACTTCAGGTAACGTGCTCCATTCTGGGCTTATGTGCTGCACTTGTATGTGAGCATCCGTTTAATTGTTCTGGGCAACTAACCTCTTGCGAGCCGCGGCCATATCGGTTGGACTTGTAGTACCCGAGCCATTGCTTGCCCAGCACGGTCCCAAATGCAGCCGCGAGTAAGCTCATGGACAAGCTTGCGTATGCGATCCATATGGTTATCGCGGAGGAAGACCACGTTGATGCAAGTGGCACAGGTGCAGAGCTCGCTGTAGTCAGGTTGACAAGTCCAATGTGTACGAGTTGCGCATTCGTGGTGTTGCTCACTGGCAGGTTGAAACTGAGATTTGACTCCACCGCTACGATAAATGACGTGCTGACGGCGGAGAAAACTTTGGTTAATCAGTCGCAGCCACAGGCAGGACCGTCTCGCCTTGCAGCTGTTGATCGACACCTAGGGGCGCAGTCTTCCTGAATATTTCATACGTCGAGCAGTTCATCTGTTGCATCATACTTATGGTTTTATGACACGTCTTGACCATTCCTTTGTATGACAAACCTTGACACTTACCATGTTCTGCATAACAGAAATAATGTTTGAGACCACGACGTTCTGATATCGCGACGTTTTTCTGTTCTGTTGAATTCTAAAGTATTTGGCACTTATACCCGAATCCAGCACATTTCCCCAGCATTGATTTGTTCGTTGTGAATATATATCGGATGTGGCTTGACGAAATATGAGTTCAAATTTCTCCGATAATAGCCAGCACTTCTGATCAACTTCTGATACCAAGTCCCAACCTCCGTATTGGAGCACTCCCTAGGCAGACCATTAAAGACTGACCGTTGCGGATGGTGCGTTTTCGTTCATTCCACCCCACTCCTTCCTCACTGATGCATCATACAAAATATTCGCCCTCCCAGCCTCCCTTTCGCCTCGTCCTCCCAAACATCGCTGCCCCGGGGGCCAATTCTTGCAGCCATACATACACCCGATATGAGCATTTTCAACTCTGCTCATTTACCACATGCAAGCACTGGATTCTCACTGCACACGTGGCATTAGTCTAGCACAGAATGCGATCTCAAGCGAATCTTGTAGGTTGTGTCTTTGAGGTTGTAGCTGATCGATTCTCGTAGACAAAGGAAAACGTTGTGCGTAAAGTGTGTTCATCACTCGTACTCGAGGTTTCATGCTCCTAAATTTGTCGCACACCCTGATGCATTTTCTTTACTAGTGTCCTATTGCATCCCACCTTCTTGTCTTTGGCTATCAGTGCGCGTGACTGACGAGCTCAAAGCGTACCTACAGCTGCACTATCTCACACCCTATTCTTGACACAAGACGAGTCATAGTCAAACCAGAGCTTCCTTATGTCCCCACCGGAGCAATACAAAACCAAAAGATCTGAGGCAGGAAAATGATGGTGGGTTTCATCGTGTCCATCTACTTTTGCTGCACTGAATACCTTCCGATATTGAAACAAGGACTGACCACGATCTGCTGCAGCCAGATGTCACAGCCTGAGGGTTCTCTTGAGCCAGACTCCAAGCAGGTGTGCTCTCGACCAACTCCAAACCACACCACCCGATCTGATATGACTGCGTGCTTCCTGCCCCTTGTGTAATTTCCGGTTCTCTGGAGCAAGGACGAGCGCACCCAACGTTCGACCTGAATCTAAATTTCATCGTCGCATCCTTCGTTTGGACAGGAACAACATCACGTTAAACAGTCAAAGCCGCCATGGTTCCTCCACGAATCCAATAATTCATGTGCAAAAGCTTGCTGGCATCGTGTCTACCCACCACTGCGGCTCTCTGCCCATGAACCTAGTGAGTTCGTCAACCTGGGCCTGAGTAGGGCGCCGATGATAACTGTCTGGCTGGTCGTTGAAGATGTACAGCACGAGAACGAAACCATCAACTATGAATTCTGCTGGAACTGTATGTTCAGGAGGCAGGATTGCATACGCAGTTGACAGTGATTGAGTGTGGAAGGTCTTGTTGAAGCTGTAGCTGGGGTTTGCTCTGGCATTGGTCCTGGCCTTGGTTTCAGAAAGGTCGGGATGTAGCTTGGCGAGGAACAGACGAGCAGTCTCATCAAGCCATTTTTGAGATATGTAGTAACCGTACATCTGACAATTACGTTGCGGAGGTGGAAGGAATATATTGATACGATTTGGCTTGGACGGTTTGGTACGTCTAGAATCGTGCTGTTCATCTTGCTTGGCTTCACCAAGCTGTGCAAGAGCAATTGAAAGGGATATCAACAAACAACACCTGGACACACCTGCATGCTAGACATCGCTCCATCGAGGCTTTGTGATTGTTGAGACATGTTCAAGATGATCTTGAGTTCAATACATATAATGTTGGAACGTCGAGCAAGTGACCCTTATTTTTAGGCTCGATACCAGCCTGGCTTATATAACCACAGCACTCCCAGAATGACGTCGACCTCCGCCGGGTAAGTAACTCGGCCTTTTATTTGATTCCCTCGAGGCATTGTATTGCCTGCTCCCCAACCGACTTTTTGTTTTCGCAATTTCAAATTGTCTAGCCTTGATCAAACGAGTCGTAGCGTTTGTTATTCAGATCGATTCTATCCCATGACACGAATCCAGGAGCTGGCAGCAACCGTATCACAAAACACTCCGACACTCCTGTTTCCCCTCTGTCCTTGCAAATGACTGGCCATTTCGCCTTTGACTGACCATCAGTTTTCTACACTTCTCTAGCACAGATTCTTCTGCTAATCCTAGTTGCAGTGATCCCTATTCCCAGCGTTTAATGCAATCATGCCAGCGTCTATCGTGCCGAACAGCCCTCAACGATGTGGAAATACACGTGCAGCATGACCTGGGCCTAGTCCTAAACTCTCAACCTCTTCTCTCCCTCTCACCTGAACTTTATCCACAGACCTCGTATCTCTACCCCCATCTTCCACTCCCACCCACCTCGCATTCCGTCCTCGATCCTCATCATTTTGCTTCATCGCACCATCATGTCTGGTAGCTCAGAAAACCGATGCATCAGACTGGATGGTGAGTCACTCCATATCATCTCCGTATCCGTTTTCTAATCCTCATGCTCTATCTACAGTCGTCAGCGGAAAAAATCTTCAAGTCCCCTCCTGGCGTGAGCCCGCTGGTATCTACGTATCAATTAATGTCGACTCTCAGAGACGCTGGAAATCGGCCATCGGTGTCTTGTCATCCGAAGAATCTGTAGTGTGGGGCGATACTGTGACTCTGTAAGTCCTTGTTAACTCCCGGGTACGATTCGAGAACTGACCTTCGGTTTAGATCATCAGATGCCTCAATTGTATTATCTGTGGAGATCAGGGTGTCCCATGAGGCCGATCGAATGTTAGGCAGTGGAGAGGTTATCAGTAAACTTCATATGTCGTGGGATGAGCTACTCAATCATGGAGATGAACAATTTGGTGAGTGATTTGCTCGTCATTCACGCACGTATACTAACATCTCTTAAATCTATCCTTCCCACCCGTGCGCGGCGTCCACCCATCCCTCACGCTCAAGGCTGCCGTTGTACAGGCTTGCGACGATCAGGACGGTGCGCTGTCTGATGTGAGTGACCCTGGCTTTACCTGTTAGCTTTGCTGATGGAATGCTATCTGCAGTCCCTCGTAGACTGCGAGATTATTCGACACACAGATGCAGGCCACGCGCAATTTGTCGAATACATTGCGAGCGGGACGGTCTCTCACCTGAACGCTGCTGTAGATCACTTTCAGGTGGTTCTGGACCAGTGTCCGGCCAGCCATCCTGACCATGCAGCAGCTCTCACCAACCTCACGTGGGCACGCCTTAAAGGCTACATCCGAAACGATCTTCAAGACATCGATACCACCATTTCCCTCTTCCGCGATGCCCTTGCATTGCGTCCGCAGCGCCATCCCGATCGTCCCTTCTCTCTACATAATCTCTCCCGAGCGCTGAATTGGCGTCACAGCAAGAAAAGTACTGCTGCCGACATCCGCGAAGCCGCCCAACTCTATCATGAGCTACTGCCTCTGTGTCCAGAGGGCACCTACCTTCGTAGCATTGCGTCAGGGACTGGTGCCGATTATGTGATCGGTGAATGCAACAAACTTCCAAAAGACGCATCCGATGAAGGCATCTGCCTTCGACGAGTCGTCCTCGAGCTCTGTCCTGTGGGTCATCAACACCGTCCAAGAGCACTTTCCGCGCTTTCGAGGGCTCTCCAATCGCGGTTTGTGCAAAGCGGCAACGTTGATGATTTAGACGACTGCATACAATTTCGTCGTGAAGCCGTGTCTCTGTGCCCCGAGGGACATACTGACTGTGTTGCCTACTTGAATAACTTGGCTGTTTCACTCCATTTCTATCGTTTCAAGCACAAAGGCAATCCTAATGACCTCGATGAAGCCATCTCTTTGTACGAAGAAGTGCTGCGCCTGTGCCCTGTTGGACACGAATCTCGTGATACCTCATTGAACACCCTAGGGGGCGCCCTCGTCACCCGTTTCAACGAACGCGGTGCCAGAGATGACATCACCCGAGCTATCAGCCTCTATCGCGAGGCACTGACGTTGCGCCCACCTGGGCATCCACGTCGTGACACCACGCTTAACAACCTTGCCACCGCGCTCCAGACCAGATATGAGAGATTGGATGTCAGCGAGGATCTTAACGAGGCCATTGATCTGTTTCGCGAATGCCTTCGCATAGTGCGGCTCGACCATCCAGAGCGCCATAGAACTCTTTTCAATTTGAGCTCGGCGCTCTAGCGAGAGGGACGGGGACGTCTATGGGGGTATAGACCGTCCGACCAAACCGATATCGTGGATGCGGGTCTGCACGATAATCCTAGTATGGATGATGAGACAAGTTTGCGAGCTGAACACCTCTCCTTCAGGTTACACTTGGTCGTTCTATTTGTGCTGGCGTAGCTGCGCAGAATGATCAATGTATATATATCACTTATCGTTTCAAAAAATGATGAGCTGTCATCTCATCTTTCTCCCGCGGGCGACTGGCTGTACCTTCAAGGAGCACATTCAGTCTTGCAAAGTGGTCGCACGCTTGTTTCCACCGCTAAAATCTTTGCTCCGATGTTGCTCCGTTCCGAAATTTCTACCGCATCTGACTTGTGCACCAGACCAACTTGCGCGATCATGCTAATGGAGCCACTTCCGTCGCGTCATCTCACTGTAACATTGCATGTGTATCATTCTCATCATTTACCAGTGCACCGGTCAGTCAATGCTGTGAACATGTTCCTATGAATTGCATATAGCTCTACTAATGCAGATGGTTTCATCATGTCTGCCTCAGATGCTACAATCGCGCTCTCCAATTTACTCACTTTCAATCACATACATCAATGAGTGACTATGCCTATTGCTTACTTGGTTGGAACAGGCCAATTGTCGAAGCCGAGGTCAATACCTGGGTAGCACATTTCAGGATCATCACTGTCGCGGCTATTACTAACACTCACCCCAAGGAGGCATGATGAAACGCTTCTGCTTTCCACCCGCAGCAACACCGTCAAGTATTTTGATGTCCTCTGGTGTCAGCACGCTGTGTGCCTCTAGCGCACCGGTCAAGTTAGACTCGATACGGGATGGTGTTACTGATTTGGGAAGGACAATGATGTCCTTGGCCACTGCAATCAGAAACGTAAACTATCATCCTCTTGCACATGGTAAATGACAGCGTTAACGCACGCAGGTACCCAAGAAGGACATCGGACGTGCTCTTGAGGCCACGTTTCTTTGCGATCTCTGTAGCAGTCTCATCGGTCAACAGTGGAGAGTTGGTCGAACCAAGCGGCGAGTACGCTTGCGGAACAATGTTCTTCGACTTCAAATAATCAAGAAGTTCAAGTTGCGGATTGTACAAATGGATTTCGAGCTACGTATTTCAATGGTCAGCTTTTGAATGGTGACATTACGTCAAAACACACCTGATTGACAGCCGGGATGATCTCAGCTGTGGGCAAAATCCTCTCGAGCACCTTCTGGGAGAAGTTTGATGCGCCGATTGCTTTGACTTTACCCTTCTTTACCATGGCTTCCATACCCTTCCAGGTGTCTATGAGGTCCCAGGATTCGTCGATGTCACGGTTTCCGTTCGGGCGCATCGGCATGACGGGGTGATTCCCATTTGGGTTCATCGCAATAGGCCAGTGCACGAGGTAAACTGATGGTTAACGCTATCAGCGTCGGTCAAATAAGACCGGAGAGATACAGATCCTACGGTCAAGATATGTTGTTCCTAGGTTTGCGAGCGTCTGGTCGAGGCATTCCTCGACACGTCTATGGTATGTACCCCAAAGCTTGCTGGTGATCTATCAATCGATACCCAGATGAATAGGGTAATGAATCCGTGAGATATGTTATACGCACAAAAACCTCCTCCCGCGGAACGCCCGATGCACGCAGGCCCTCGCCGACTTCCTTTTCATTCCCATACGCCCTTTAGTGTAAGGTGTTCGTTAGGATTTGTTCCAATGTCGACCAACGTTTTCCTACCAAGCACAGTCAATGTGTCTATAGCCTGCCTTGAGCGCATATTCAACAGCACGAGCGACTTCATTGGTTTTCGACTGCCATGTTCCTGTTCAGCTTGTCAGTGAGTCATCACTAGCCCTGAACTGAGTTCCGACGAAGAGCTCACCGAGCCCGATAGCAGGGATGGTCTGGCCGTTATTAAGGGTGGTGAAATGAGATGGCATAGGTAACTAGAGACGGGTTGAGGTTAGCGACACGATGATATCTCCGAGACCGTGTGGACTCTGGACTACTACTAGTAGTAGGATTTGCATGAGATCATCGTGAGATTTCAGATGAATCAGATGATCCCTACCTCGCCGACGTTCACGTGGCGCTCAGAGATAACAGATCTATGTGGGTTCGGGAAATGTTCCGCTAGGTCTCGGGCGCCATAAGTGTTGGTTCTTGTGCGATGTGCATAGGACAGCCGCGATAAATGAATCAGCGCCAGTTCCGGCTCGTGGCGCGTGCGGGCCGGCCGGTGCGACTCTGGACGCATGATAATATTGGAGGGTGGCCGCACCTGTGTGGAGGGCAAGCCTTTTCTTGTTCATCGGATTTGCTTTCTGTCAGGGCTGGCTGACTGGCGGGGAGCGTGCACGTGGTGAGCCTTGCAATGATGTTGTTAAATTTGTGGTTGCGAATAGCCTATGTATATTTCTTTTACGACTCTCGCTTCATTGGAAGATTAGCACGACATTCGGGCTCGTACTATCCGGGTACTCAAGCAGAAGACAGGCTGCAAACGAGTCGAGTACACGAGGATTGTGGTAAAAATTCTAGTGGGCAAAAACTTGAAGGATCATACGAAAACAAGATAGCTAGAGCACAAGAGCATGCCGGTCATTATTACAAGCAATAGGATAGACGAACAACTCGTGAATATATACCAGACGATAGCAATATGACGTAGAACTACACACCAATATGAATGAAAACCATTCTCTGCTCGAGCGGCACTTTCGTTTTCACGGCGTGTGTAGCACAGTTGAGTGCCCAGGCCGCCTTCGTACAGTCCATGACGCCTTTCTCCTTCGGATGGAACGTATATTTGTAGAAAGCTTCAACGACGTGTTTTGCAACAGAATCGTCGACCTCCCACAGCGTACCAACAACGCTCTTGAACCCAGAAAATTGGAGACCAGCTGCGAGATGAATGACTTCGTCGGGCGTTTCTTTATCCCCGACGGCGGTATGACACGCAGACAAAAACGCGAACTCGGCGTGCGGAATATCTGTGTCTATGATATCGAGCAGCGTCAGATGTTCATCTCTCATCACGAAATGCGAATCGTAAGGCTGCGTAGGGTCCTGCTTGCCATGACAAGCGAGGTGCACCCAGGTGTTGTCTTCCAAAGCCTTGAGTGCACCTGCTCGTGTGGCTGCGCCGCCAGAAACAGTAGTACGGTTGGCCGTCGCAGGGACGAGCGTACGAACAAGCTCGAGCTCGCTGTCGACAGCCAAGAGCGCCTTTCCTTTCCCTGCACGCGGTTGACCTTGTCCGATTGCCACAAAGGATGGAGTGACACACTTCTTCATGAGCTATCTAGATCTCACCAGAGCCGAAAGTGTGGGCGTGTAAGAACAGACATAGAGGTCCTCCAGGCACGGCTCCTTAGAGTGATCTGCCTTTGTAAGAAATGGGTTGGCCGCATGGAGAGGAATAGACGTGAAAGCTGCAGTTGGACACAGCCAGATTCGAGAGCGCCGCTTGAGTTTGAGGACGTTCTCAAGTGCGTTGACGATGGGTAGCATGATCTCCTCCCATACTATCCGCAAAAGTACTATTAGATCTGTTCTCGTCTCCGCTGGGTTCATCCGAGACGCGTGTCGTAATGCCCTGGTGAAGCGATCCTTGAGAATCATCAGATCTGCGAGAGTGATAGATGGCAAGGGGACATGATGGGGTTCTCCTGACGTCGGGACGATGATGGCGCTGCACGAGTATTGGCTGGCAATGAGGATAATGACTGGGCCATGACGCGCTGCCACTTGTAGGTCCTCATACGAAGGTGGGAGCAAGAATCGCGAGAAACTTTGTAGCTTGCGTATCTCAGCTACCGCAGCTTCCCACTGCTCCACAAGTTTCCTGTACTTGGTTTCTGCCCGATCAGCAGCAGCTCTGTCAGTGATGGTTGCAGAGCTCTGGGCGGCATCGGAAACACGCTTGCTCAGCTCCAAATAATCATGCGCTAGTTTCGGACTTGCTGACTCGAGGTCTTCAACCGGAGTTTTGAGTCGAGATGCCAGTGACCATTGCTGGCCACGACCTTGCTCTGCGAGTTCAATTGCATGTCGTAGATTGCTACGGCGTATAGCACATGAGGCTGCATCTACAGGAAGTGATTGTGCATCGCGAAAGGCAATTGCAGTCTCGCGCCGTGAGATAATCGACGATCGCGTCATGACGTGGTTGTTGAAAAGTTCAAAACACGTTTGGTATGCTTCGAGATCAGATTCGTGTTGATAGACTTCTGCTTGGTGAGCCCAGTCAATAGCTCCCACGATGCGTTTAGGAAATCCTTGAGTAGGATGTCTTGATGCGAGTCGGAAGTTCTCTATAGCGAGTGACAAATCAAGAAGGTCGTGTTGCACTTGGAAACGAGACAAATAGGCCTCCTGCAGCCGCATGTAGCTTGAGTGCCTGTCTGGGTGCAGTAAAGGCAGAGACGCCAGTGCTTCTTGGCAGAGAGTGATGGCCTCCTCGACATCTTCATTCTTCTGAGTTCGCGTGAAACGAGAGCAGAGCGCCGAGCTCAAATTGTGAAGAGTTCTATGGCGCTCTGGCCCATGGTTAAGCCGCTTTAACCGAAGGGATTCGCGAAACCGGTCAATGGCCTCGTTGAGATCAGAGCTGACATGCGTTTTGTCATATCTGGTCTTGAGCACGAAGGCAAGGTTGTTAAGCGTGATGTTACGACGTGGATGCCTAGGTGGGCGCAGTGTCAGTGCATCACGATGGAGGCTGATAGCTCGGGTGATATCATCAATGTCACTGCGATTGTTGAAACGGGTGACGAGGGCGAGCCCAAGGTTGTTCAATGAGACATCACGAGATTTGTGCCCAACAGGGCGCAGGCGCAGCGCTTCTTCGTACAAAGAGATGGCTTCATCGAGGTCATCAGGTTTGCCTTGGTGATCGAAGTGGATATTGAGTGACGAGGCCAAGTTATTCAAGTAGGTATTACGGCTAGGATGTCCCTCGGGGCACAGAGACACGGCTTCACGACGGGATTGTATGCCTTCGTCTAAATCATCGATGTTGCCGCTTTGTGTAAACCGTGAATCGAGAGCGTTTGAAAGCTTGTCAAGTGCTCTTGGACGGTGTTGATGACCCACAGGACAGAGCTCGAGGATGATTCGTCGAAGGCAGATGCCTTCATCGGATGCGTCTTTTGGAAGATTGTTGCACTTGCCAATCACATAATCGGCACCGTTTGGCCCTGCTGCGATGCTACGAAGGTAGGTTCCCTCTGGACAGAGAGGCAGTAGCTCATGATAGAGTTGGACGGCTTCGCGGATGTCGGCAGCAGTACTTTTCTTCTTGTAGCGCCAAGTTAGCGCCTCGGTGAGATTATATAGAAATAAGGGACGATCGGGATGGCGCTGCGGACGCAATGCAAGGGCGTCGCGGAAGAGGGAAATAGTGGTATCGATGTCTTGCAGATGGTTTCGGATGTAGCCTAGAAGACGGGCCCACGCGAGGTTGGTGAGAGCTGCTGCATGGTCAGGATGGCTGGCCGGACACTGATGCAGGACCAACTGAAAGTGCTCTACAGCAGCGTTCAGGTGAGAAACCGTCTCGTTCGCCACGTATTCGGCAAATTGCGCATGGCCTGCATCTATGTATCGAGTAATCTCGCAGTCTACTAGTGACTGCAGATAGAGTTCCATCAGCAAAGCTCCTGGCAGAAACCAGCATCACTCACATCAGGCAGTGCGCCATCCTGATCGTCGCAAGCCTGTATAACGGCAGCCTTCAGTGTGAGGGAAGGGTGGACACCGTACACGGATGGGAAAGATAGATCTACGAGATGTACTGATGTAGTGCGTGCGCGTGCATGAGGAGCGAATTACTCACCAAAAGGTTCATCTCCATGATCGAGCAGATCATCCCACGACATTTGAAGCTTACCGATAACCTCTCCACTGCCTAGCATTCGATCGGCCTCATAGGACGCCCTGATCTCGACTGACAATGCAGGTGACACCTGTGATGATCTATTGAAGATCAGTTCCTGAATCGCGCCTAGAAGTGACTATGGACTTTACAGGGCCACAGCATCCCCCCACACCACAGATCTGTCGGATGACAAGACACCAATGGCCGATTTCCAGCGCCTCTGGGAGTCGTCATTGATGAGTACATAAACACCTGCGGGTATGCGCAAGGAGGGGACTTTGAGATTTTTTCCGCTGATGACTATAGATAGGGCATGAGGATCACAGAACAGATATGAAGGTAAGTGACACACCTTCAAGTTTGATACATCTCATTTCTGAACTACCAGACATGATAGCGCGATGAAGCAAGATGAGGAGGACGGAGTGAGTGGTAGTGGAAAACGGGGGTAGAGATATGGGTAGAATTCAGCTGAGAGGGAGGAGAAGAAGTTGACACCTTGACGGTTCAGGTCATGCTGCACATGTATTTCAACATTGTCGAGGGCTATTCGGCAAAATAGACGCTGGTATAATAATTACACTAAACGCTGAGAATGGAGATTGCCGAGTGGGATTAGCGGAAGAGTTCTTCTGGTTGGCTTCGAAGCTTTGCTTACTAAGCCACGCAATTGGTGGCAAGACACCCCGAATCCCAATTTAGAATCTATCGAGGCAGTCTATCTCTTTGCCACTCATTGTACGCAATTTCAAATTGTCTACATAGCCTTAATCAAACGAGTCGTAGCGTTTGTGGAGCAGTAACCATATCACAGAACACTCCGAGACTCGTGTTTCCCCTCTGACCCTTGCAAATGACCGGCCATACTAACCTTTGACTGACGATGCATCAGTTTGTCTACATTTCTCTAGGATAAATTCTTCCGCTAATCCTAATTGCAGTGATCCCTATTCCCAGCGTTTAGTGCAATATTAAACCTGCGTAAACTGGCGCAAATATTGGTGGCCGAACAGACTCTAACATGCCAGCGTCTATCGCGTGCCGAACAGCCCTAATTATAAACGATGTGGAATTACACATGCAGCATGACCCGGGCCTAGGCCCAAACCCTCAACCTCTTCTTTCCCTCTCTCAGCTGAACTTTATCCATAGTCTCCATATCTCTACCCCACGTCTTCCACTCCCGCCCACCACGTATTCCATCCTCGGTCCTCATCATTTTGCTTCATCGCACTAGTACTATCATGTCTGGTAGCTCAGAAAACCGATGCATCAGACTGGATGGTGAGTCACTCTATATCATCTCCGCATCCGTTTTCTAATTCTCGTACTCTATCTACAGTCATTAGCGGAAAAAATCTTAAAGTCCCTTCCCAGCGCATGCCTGCAGGCATTTACGTATCGATCAATGTCGACTCCCAGAGACGCTGGAAATCGGCCATCGGTGTCTTGTCATCCGAAGAATCTGTAGTGTGGGGCGATTCTGTGACTATGTAAGTCCTTGTTAACTTCCAGGTACGATTCGAGAACTGACCTTGAGTTTAGATCAACAGATGTCTCACCTGTATTATCTGTGGAGATCAGGGCGTCCTATGAGGCCGATCGAATGTTAGGCAGTGGAGAGGTCATCGGTAAACTTCAGATGTCGTGGGATGAGCTACTTAATCGCGCAGATGT
>JRHT02000100.1:101774-147325 GCA_011800875.2 Suillus brevipes Sb2 | reverse complement strand
TTGATGGCAAAAATCTCAATACATTTGGCGAGTGGCTGAGTCACAGATGGACTCATTGCCAGACAAAGAAGAGCAGTGCAGAACATGCGCTTCGACAACTCTCTGTAGATGAAGCTAATATACGCCCGGAATGGAGGGCTCAGGTCAAGCACCAAATGAAACCATTATCCAGTGCGTGCTTTATTTTATATTTTCATATTTCGCTAACATTTATAGAAAGGGAGATCAAAAACCAACAATGACGAGCAAATATCGAAGATTTTGACCCTCGAGCGAACACTCAGTAACCTGGACGATTCCGTTCATGCTCTTGAGATGCTGCTCTGTGCTGGCAACACTCTTAACAATGTTGACTTCAACCTTTGACTTGCAGATGAATGCACCCACCGGTCCAAAGTCGCTGATACTCTGCGACGATGGAAGGCATCCCTTGGCATCGGGCAACTTAACAATCTTCAACAACTCTGATGTAGTATATTCCTTCAAATTCGTCTTGATGCGCAAGCTGTCAAGGCACGCCTTCATGAACATCTTCGCCAGCGCAAATTTGAAATTGAGAGGTTTGAATGGTCGTACCATCAGACAGTAAATGGTATGTAGCTCGTTTCAATATGTTGACATGTCCGTGATTATCTTTGATCTAGAGCACAAGCTTCATGTGCATGCAGAAGCTTCAATTCAACGGCACAACCCTACCATACAAAAGCTTGTCACAACTTACAACAACCTCTGTGGTAAACTAATTGACTGAATTCGACGAGGCGAGGCTCCTGCTGGTGCGATAGCGCCTCATTCTATCTCTCTGACTGGTATCTTTCAGCTTGACGTAGATGATGACATCTGGCAAGATGTTGGACTTGACGGCAATGACATGGCTCCACCTGCCTGGATAGCGGATGAAAATATGCGTGCAGCAATTAAGTTTCAACTCGAGGTAGACCAGTGCAATGAGGAAAGGGCTCGTATCATGCAAGAACATTGTGTTCTCCAGGAGTGGATGATGGCTGAGTGGGATGCCTTGCAGGAGGCTCGCACTCGTGCAGGTAAGTTTGTACAACATTCTACTGCCATGACACTGATAGTATATTTAGAAGAAAATGAAGATCTCTGCTTTCATTTCGACCTCCGTGCTCGCTTGTTGAGTGGTCTTGTTGTGCATTGGCAATCTCGAGTTCATCCTATCCCTTGTGCTTGGCCATTGCCTGACTCATGGGGCCCCACCCTGAATGACCTTGCTGAGGCTGCTAATATGTATTATCAACCAAGCTGTCTTGATGGCACAGCTGCTGTGTATGATTCTGAGAATGACTGGGAGTCTGATGAGGAGAGGGAGAATGATGAATTGATAGATGAATTGGAGGAAGCTGCATTGGCTGGAGCATATACAGATCTTGACTCGGATTCATATGATATATAGTCTTTTGTAACAATATCCGAAATTCTTGAGTGATTGCTATTAGACAATACTTGGAAAGTGCAAATATATCATGGGCTATCCCATCTTAAAATTCAAAGATGGTGGGGCATCCCAGACATGAGCTATCTCATGTTGTCATATCCCTTACTCTGGACCCTATTTCCCATCCCTATTCTCACCATCCTTTCCATTGTGCCTGCTATACTTCAGTAGGATCAGCCCTGCTACCTCTGTCCATCATCCGACTTGATATCCAGCCTTCCAGATACTGCAGCCAGCCTGTACCCCTGACCTCCGAATCTTCAGATCTTTGGACCTCCGGAACCTGTCCGGATATATCCGGACTACTTTCCTGCGCTTCGCATCCAGACTTCCGGACCTATACCGGATCCAGTCCGATGTCTAGATCCATTTCTGATACAATACAATAAGCTTTTCCTGTTCATATAAGGTTAACACAGCCTATTCCATTATTCAGTATTTCTTACTTCCGGCTTCTCGATAATCCTCAATACCCGACTATGTTCTTGATCCATTTTCTTTTAAGTATTATTCCTATGTTTCCGGTCCTTGGTTATTCTCGTATTCCGTTCCATTACTGATCTACCCTGCCTTTTCATATCCATCTCCATTCTATTATGATCCGTGACACTGCACCATAATATTCTGCATGCCTCGTACATAGCCTCGGATGCCTGATTACTTACATTTCCTGTATTGCCTATAGTATATAAACCTGTGTAACTCTCGATACATCCTTAGTTCAAATATTAATGTTATTCTCCATCATGTAGTCTTAAGGGATTGATTCCCTTATGCTCCGACTCTACCTTTCGGTAGTCTTTCCTTATGCTCCAATACTTTTGGACCTTGTCCGATAGTCAATACTTGTATGCTAAGCTATTTCGAACTATGTCCAATAGCTATTCCTAGTCTTTCCTTATCCTTAGCTATCTTGGCCCTTGTCTGATAGTTAATCCTTGTCTTTCCTTAACCTCCGCTACTTTCGGACCTTGTCCGATAGTTATCCATTGTCCTTCACTTATCCTAGACTATTCCAGACTTCATCCGATAGTCATCTTGTATCCTCCGCTTATCCTATGTCCTCCGATACTTCCTCTATCCATCCTAGACTATCTCGGACTGCGTCCAGATAATCATCCTCCATCCTCCAACATATCCTCTGTCCGGACAATGGCTTGATGCCCTTGTCCTTATCCATCCTTATCTGTTACACTCCCTCTGTACCCTCGGGTCACTTCCTCTGGTCCAATCTCGGACATGCCCTCCTGTTCCCTTTCTGCTTCGGACTTCGTCCTTGCAGCCATTACTCTGTTGGTTTCTACTTGGGATTCGTCCCGAAGTAGTCTTTAACTCTTCCTCCGTTTCTGGATATGTCTTCAGTAGTGTTTCCCACAGTCCGGACGTACGTCCAGATTAGTTCCCACGCTCTGGATATACTTCCGGACAAGTTCCCGCAGTCCGGATATCATGTCCAGACTTTCCCACACTTTTTGGAAGTCCATTGGGCACTTCCACCAGAGTTGCCTTACCTTCAGAGTTCCACCAAACTTCGTTAGATGTCCTCTGGACTTCATTCCGAAATATGGGGCACATACTCGGGTAAGGGGCACAGCGCACGAGCTGAGGCCAAGCCTTTCCTTCCTAATCTGACCCTCCAGCATAGATTCTGACACATATCATGGGTAGGAGAGTGCCGGGCCAGCCCAGTGACCATATAAACCAGCAGTGGGCTAGCCCGCATCATGGGTAGAAGAGTTTCCAGGCTGGCCCAGTCAACATATAAACCAGCAGTGGGCTAGCCTGCATCATGAATAGAAGAGGTGCCTGGCTGGCCCAGTCAACATATAAACCAGTAGTGGGCTATCCCGCATCATGTGCAGCAGAGTGCTGGGCTGGCCCAGTAAGACAACCCTCCCCCCCCTCCTACCACAAATAGGACCTTACCCAACTTACATTCCCCCCTCATCTTCAAAGACAACCCCTTCTCCTACCACAAATAGAACCTTACCCAACTTATATTCTTCCCTCATCTTCAAAGACAACCCCCCCTCCTACCACAAATTTCTTCCCGCTGAAGGTTCAACAATTCAGCTGAGGGTGCAGCTGATAACTGTTGGGTCTGACTGCCTAGCTGCTATGTCTGCATAGACAATGTTCGACCCTAAAGGTTTCTGGTCCAGGCTCAGAGCTCAGAGAGAGAAAATATCATAAATCACTCATAGGGACTCAGAGTGGTAGCAGGTGACGAATTGTATTGATTATGTAAGCACCAAAATGCGAACATAGAAAAGGTAACAAACAGTCTCTACAAGCCTACTCAGGAATGAGTCTCTACACCGCCTCCTCCAGCTGCTTTGAATTTTGTAGGTCAAGAACCTTACCCAACTTACATTCTTCCCACATCTTCAAAGACAAGCCGCCCCCCCCCTCACCACATATTTCTTTTCACTTCCTCCATTCGTAGGTCAAGGACCTTATGGAGACAAACATTATACTCTAAGTGTCTAAATGTGTGGGAAATTTTTCATGAGAAATGACCCCTGACACCCCCTGTGTATTCATATAATAAAGTACTAGCAGATACCCGTGGCTTACGCCACTCATGTGAAAACTTCTCAAAGACAAATTGATATTATTTCGAGCGTGTACCAGTGAGCTCCTTGCACATATGTCAAATAGTATAGTACCATAGACATAAATGTGGTAGTAAATCATTCCTCGAGACGGGCACATTTGGTTGAGCGGACTTGTGAAAAGTCAAATTTCATCTTCGGCCTGCCAGTGACTGGCGTTGAAGGATTAGAAGCCACTATAGATTCATATTAGTGAAGGTACTTGAGTGAGAAATGAAGCAAAGTCGAAATACCTGAATTGCTAGAGGAGTGTGTGACAACAGGGTGCCCAAGAAACACAATCAAGTCCAGTTGCAGACAGAACCGCTCGGTAACAGGGTCCTCGCCAGCCACCATCTTTGTCTTGCGTCCTGTGAGGAATCCGGTGATGGAGACATATCTGTGTGGTTGTGGAGTGAGCTTTTTCCCAGATCTTTTCCATCTTGGAGTGTCAGGAATTGAGCACTCTACAGGCATGATTGACTTGAAGGTTTTGGTTGCTGGGGGGGATGACGTGGAAGGTGGCGTGGGTTTGAGATATATCCTAGGTAAGTTAATTGTTGAGTAATTTGAAGGAAAATCGAAAATCGTACCTCGTTAAAGGTCCGTGATAGTGATTCTGCACGTCTTCTGGCAGAATTCAAAATAGGCACATGCTAAAACCAGTGAGAACCAGGAGAGAACACAGAAAGTACACTACTAACCTGAGTGTTGCTAATATCAGAACGTGAACCAAGCTGACTCAATGCTGCAGAAGTAGTGATGTGCAGGGCCAGGCCAGGCCGGGCCCACAGGCAGGCTTTCGAGGGCCTAGGGCCTGATATTTGACAAGGCCCAAGCCTCAGGCCTGAGCCCTGGCTCGGAACGTTCTGCCGGCGGCAAATGCAAAAGTTAAAACTATACAGTTTTAATGTTTCTCAGTAAGGCAAAAACTTACCGATGTAACGTTAGCTGATTGCTGAGTCCGCTTGCTTTGTAATAATGCCTGTCGTTGTGTCTGATGACGAGTCCACATCAGTGCACATTGTGTCTCGACCATGCCGAAATGTCACACTGTCCTCAAGACTCACAGATGTCAACAACGACGCAACTCCGGAGCTTTCTATTCACAGGAACAAGCCTCCTCCACCTGCCATCACTCAAAAGCCTGCACAATTGAGCAGCAAACGAGCAGCCGATTATGTCGGCAGTCTGTCAGCAGACGAATGTGCACCTGACGAGGGCGCTATGGAGGATAGGCTCCATGAAAGTAAGCATTCTTGTTTCTTTCATCTCATGCTGATTACAGTCATTAAACTTGAAGGCAAACGCTTGCGACGTGCCGTCACGAATGACCACGCTGACATGTCTTTTGATGTGCCCACAGGTATGTGATTCTTTCCAATTGACTATTCACCTCTAACGCGCTTTACAGACACTGAATCAACAACAGCAGCCACCACGGAAATGCGCACAGGTATGTCTAAACCTTTGATTCCTTATCTATTAATGTTCACACTTTTGAAGGAACACTCGATAGTGAAGGCTTCGAGTGTATTGATGACACCCGCACCACAGTCTCAAACCCAGAGAGCGGTGTAACAAGAGGTACGTCTGGTATTGATAACAAGTAATATGAATATACACTGATTTTGGTTATCAGATGCTGTCGATCGTGATGGATTGCTGGAAGATATCGATGTCCAAGACATCAGCATGACCACGAAGGCACGCCGGGAGGACAGGACCATGGATGTAAGTGCCTTCTTTGGAGCACCTTATGCTGCAAAGTCGAAGGACGGCAAGACTCGTAATGTCAGAGACTGTAAATCATGCCAGTAAGTGAATGACTTCGATTCCGTTTGCAACAACACCCATGGGATCACAGAAAGAAAGGCTTGCCTCATCAAATTGTGAGCGACACATCAACATGTCGGCGTCATCTTGCATTCAGACACTTAGTAAGTTATCACGCATCTCTCAGCCCTTTACTTATGTGCTGTGGTACTGTATAGGATGCATATCGTAAATGGTGCAAGGCAAACAAATTCGAATCGATGCTGCCTCCAGATGTGAAGGAACAAAAAAATGCGGCCGCTGTTGCAAATGCACGGCAGGACAGTCTCGATCCTCATCTTCACGAGGTTCAACCACGTGAACATGTTCTCCCGTATTCTGACAAGCTTTTTCGTGAAGCTGCAATTGAGTGGTTAGCATCTACTAACCAGGTACGGATATTCGGTGTGATGTAACCAGATACTAATATTGTTCTCAGCCAATTCAAGCTGTTGATCATCCGAGCTTCAAGAAAATGATCGATACTGCATCACGGGCCACGACGGGTGTCCTCATACCAAATCGAAAGGCAACATGATCCGAAATTATTTCTATCTTCAAGCAGCAGATGACGAGATTAAAGGAACGGCTTAATGTAAGTTCAGAATGGCTTCACCCTCACTCGTTTCTAATGTCTTTGAGCAGAGTAAGGCTGCGGCAGGTGTTGTCAATCTAATGTGTGATGCTTGGCAGGCAGCAAACATTGAGGCATATTTTGCTGTCACTGGTCACTGGATCAAAGAACTGTCTGTTGGGGTTTTGGAAATTCAGAGCGCCGTGCTTGGGTTCACACTCCTCAATAATGCACACAATGGGACGCGACTCGGCCAGGCACTGTTTAAAATTGTCGATCAAGTGGGAATTGCCCACAAGGTTTGTCATTTTGTAGTATGACTGCCGCGTGTTGACACATTAACAGATTGGATATATAACATGTGACAACGCTTCAAACAACAACACTATGCTTGATGAGTTTGCACTGCGAATCGAGGCTCGTAGTGGCAAGACCTTTGAACCCAAGAGGCGTCGTATCAGGTACGCTGTTCTTCATACATTCTAGACAGTGATTTAGCTCTTCACAGGTGTCTCGCACATGTCATTCACCTTGCCACTCGTGCCCTTATCTCGACATATAGCAAAGCTGATTATTATGATCCTGCACAAGCTGAACTCGCCATTCACGTGGAAAATGGTTGTCGAGATGAGGTAGGTCTTGTTCGTGCAATTACTGTAAAGGTACTGTACTGTCTGTTATCTATGTGAGGATGGCTGCTGACAGCTTTCTAGGAGCGTTCATCTGCTTCCCGCAAGCAGCTTTTTAAAGATATTCAGACTCGTAGTGAGGGTGTCACTCCAGTCCAGCTTCTTCTCGATATGCCTATTTGTTGGTCATCTACCTATGTGATGCTCGACCGAGCTGAGAAGAAGAAGCAAGTAAGTACTTGTTTCCACTTCACGTTTTGAGTCAGTACTGAAGGATTAAAGTTTGTTGACACCTTTATTTATGAACTCGGCAAGAAGGAGATGAACCTGACGAAGCGGGCAAAAATTGATGCACTCAAGCTCGAGTCCGATGAATGGGATCGTGTTAAGTTATTCGTAAACTTACTTGCGGTTTGTTTTTTCAATTATCATTCATGTTCATCACTGATTGTCCTGAACAGCATGCGGATAATGCCCAACAAGCATTCTCGTCTGATACTGGACCTGCCCTTTATTTTGCTCTTCCTGCTCTCGAGGGTCTTCATAAGGCCTGGACCTCTTGCTCGAATAGCCCGAAATATGCTCGGTTTCATGCTGCATTAACAGCTGCGACTGACAAGATCCATGAGTACTATGAGAAGTCTGCTGAATGTAATGCCTATATCGTTAGCATGTGTATGTCAATTTCTTACACCGTCTTTGCTTTGCTGATCACTCGTCCGAAGTACTTGATCCCAATCACAAAGATAGCCATTTCAAGAGATTCTGGGGCAAGGATTTGCACAAGGAGGTCCTCGAAGTTATGAACGAAATTGTAAGTTCATTTATTCTTATTTTTGTCTACTCTAACATGTTACTCGAAGTTCAAGGAAAGGTATATCGAGATATATGGTGAGAATAATGCTCCTTTGTCACCCAGGAAGAGACTCGGAGGGTCAGCAAAGTTAGCCAGTGTGCTTCGGGAGTTATCGAGTGACGAGGATAGTGGCAGCGAGATGGAGGCTGAGAACATGCCTTTTCAGCTGCTGGGATGACTATCACGAAACATCGCAATCGCTTGAAGGCTGATGTGGTGGAGGCACTTCAAGTCCTTCGTTTCATGTATCAGCGGGATTTGATTTTTCGTGAGCCTGCTCCCACCTCTGTTTTAGAAGTTGAGTTGGAGGCCGGGTTTTGTGGGGGTGGTGACGAGGGCAGTATCTTACAGTCTGAGGACTCTGACATTGATATTTAAATCTACATTGAATATATTGTTTTCAAGTTGCACATTTTCACCTCAAAGGCCCTGGCCTAGGCCCAAGCCAAGCCCAGGCCAGGCCCAAGCCCTCTGAAAGGGCCTGGCCTGGGTTTTGACGAAGCCCGAGCCCTCTGAAGCCAGGCCCAAGCCCGGGCTTTCAGGCCAAGCCAGGCCCGGCACATCACTACTGGTGGTTTACCTTGTGTGAAATTTTTTCCTGTAGGACCGGACCTAAATTGAGGTGAGGGGTCTATTTCTATGTATATTTAGAGTAGATCTATCATATGACTAGCCCAGGACACCCATAGGATCTCTCTACAGGAACAAAAAGATGGAAAATCGCATTTTTGACATTTTTGATGTTTTCTGTATATGACCCTTGCACATCTGGTCAGCCATGTTTATATCTAATCAGTAGTACATTCAAATATGTGTTTCATGTTAAGGATCAGCTAGATATAGGGCGGAAAGTTTAGATATAATGTAAAAGGGCTTTTTTATTGATTAGATGCCTATATGATGGCAAAGCCTGTGATAAGTGATCAGAGACCTGGGATACCTCTCATACATGTCCCCCATGATATGATTAAAATTTTAGAAAGATCCATGAATGATTGACTGAATGACAGGCAAAAAAACATATGTGTGAAAAGTGACAATTATCATTTTTTGACACAAAGTTACATTTATAGTTGATACAGGTCGAAGATTTCATTAAAATTATGTAGGATGGATAGTAAACTACCTAAGGGACCTATACTACATATTTCCCTGAGGGTAGAGGATGGGTGGAAGGGATGTAGTGTAAATGTGTGTTGACCTAGGATTAAAGTCTGACTAGGTCTAACTACTACTCAACTAACCATTTTCGATGTTTTGGGTCTTTGAAGTTTCCCACACTCAATTTCTTATCTATTTCACTTCCTCAGCACTCAATTATTGTTGGATTGTTCTGTACATTTATACACATGATACTGAATATATTTGAAATGTACTCCAAGTTTCTGATTATTAAATTTCAATGTTTTGAAGGTATTGACCCCTTATCAGTAGAAATAGCAAGCATATGTAGTATCTCAAACCTACAACATATTTTGAAGTGATCTTCATCATAAAAGTAATTATATATACTATTATAATGATATATGAACAGGTTGTATCATAGATGCAAGGGTAATATACAGAAAACATCAAAAATGTCAAAAATGCGATTTTCCATCTTTTTGTTCCTGTAGAGAGAGCCTATGGGTATCCTGGGCTAGTCATATGATAGATCTACTCTAAATATACATAGAAATAGACCCCTCACCTCAATTTAGGTCCGGTCCTACAGGAAAAAATTTCACACAAGGTAAACCACCAGGAGAGAATGGATACACTGCACAACAAGATCTTTCCCTGTGGTCCTGAGCTCCTGATACATTCTTCCTACTATTGAATAGATGTTGGGAACAATTTTTCCAAGTTCATATAGCTAGAAACCAAAAATGCGAACCTATTTTGTGTTTTCCCATATATACACTCACTGCGGGCATCTGTCAATTTTCCCTGGCCAAACATTGAAAAAATATGATACAATAAGATAGATATTTCTATGTGTGTTTAAGCCAGGAAAATTAATAAAATATATTTTATGTTTCTACAATGTTCTCTGCAAGTAACACAAGACAAAAAATGCCCATTTTCTCTTCCCTAACATACTGATTTTTTGTTTCATCATCTTCCATCAGAGATCTTTGAATGCTATGCTATCTTCGTCATATGTGCCTGACAATGTTCTGAGGTAGGAAAATTACAATAATTTATATATCTTCGAATTCTTTTTTACCACAAAACACGAATGCTTAATCTCACAAACAGGGCTCATGTTTTGTCGGTTATTTTCACAGACAAAGGTTGGGATATCAATGAATATTCCTCGCATACTCTAGCCGAGGATATTGATCAAACCATCTTAACATTCTGCCGACAACAATATTATATTTGTTAAGCATGTTCAGTCTGCAGAACATTGAGAATGTTCTGCGAGTGATAATATTTTATCAAATCACAACAAACACCCTGACAAGTTGATCTATGTTTTGGCTATGTATTTCTCCTATGTTCTGTAACGGACAATATTTAATTATATGCCTCCACACAGACAACGAGGAATGTCCGTTCATAGGCGCGAGATGATCAAGTATGGACAATTCTACTAAAGTCTGTCAGAACAAAGATGAAACAGTTCATAGGCGCGAGATGATCAAGTATGGACAATTCTACTAAAGTCTGTCAGAACAAAGATGAAACAGTTCAAAGCACGTGAGGCAATGCCTGATACTCTTGTTTCAGGAAGGACATTCTAGTATATCGACTTCAGCGATTGTGTATCTATGTGAGCAGCCCTTTCGCCATTGTAATTGTGGCTTCAGACAAAGGATTTGGATCATTTTGTGCAATGCTGAACCGTTTACTGCAATCACCTATCACCAAACATTTCCTCTCAGTACAACTGCGTCATATCAAAAACCGGCTCATGTCTAGCAAATGAATCCTTTATTGTACATGTACATTAGATGATGAGATGTAATCAGAGTTCATTGGTGTTGGGAAAGGTAGGAAGGTCATCCCCAAAGAGAAGCTTTACCATACCTTGCCGAAACAGCCTGAGTACGATGGAGAAGACAAGTTGCAAGAAAGAGGAGCTTTGCTGCAAGCCAGTATAGATACCCTGACCAAGAATTCTCATCTGTAGTCAATTAGTTCATTGTTAAATAAGAGTAATGCCAGGACCAACCAAAACTAAAATATAAGCGAAAATCAGGTCCCACCGAGTTGCATGTAATGCGACACTTGCTGTCCAGGCAGTGAAGACTGCAGCAGCTGACATTGCCACAAGAATAAGAAATACTTTCCAATAATCCTCGATGTCGACATCAAATCGATGGGACTAATGCCCAGGCACCTCAGCCTGATGTCTGCTTAGATAGAACATATCACTCACCCTGAATGTATGCCAAAGGGCAATAATTGAGTTTGCATCTGCAGATGCTGGACGGCCTGATATTCTCATGATCAGCTAGTAGAAATATACACCATTGGCTCTTACCGGTTTTTGCTCGCCAGATCTGTATGCATGTGTTCTGACCTTTCTCGGAAGAAGCTGTGGCAACATAACTAGAGTCATCCTGGAAGCACTAGGAAATGGCCTCAAAGTCAGTCAGAGTGCCTGAGTGCTAGACTACTCACAGCCAAGCTTTGGATAATATCACCTATAACACATTGCATCAGCTGCAAAGGTCTTGAATCAATCCTAGCTCGTACCTCCATGCAAAAGAGTCTGGAAAACCTCCCCTGATGTCACATCCCATATGCAGACTTCCCCAGTGCTGCTGCCACATATTACCTTTGCACCCGCACTGAGAAAAAGAACTTGAAGCACGCGCCCCTCTTCACTGACTCTACCAGGTAAAGTGAACTTTCTTGAAGGCCTGGTGCGGCCAATCAAAAACATGAAGAGGCCATCATGCATAGTCTGCACAGCAAGGGCTTTGATCTCCGGAGAGATGGCAGAGCTTCCGCTAGAGAATCTTGCTCAATAGATCACTCAGATTGAACATTGTACACGCACATCATTGGAGCATCTTTGGGCCAGAGCCTCCATACTTGGGTCATACGGTCAACATTCCATGCACTGTAAAGCGGTCAATATCACATAAGCTTCAGACATTGAAGAGTAGTACATAACACCGTGATAGAGGTAGCAAACGATGAGCACCTTGCCTTTGTCATAGAAGTGGACCCCTCGAGCGCGAACAGGACGACGGTGTCCATCATCATTAGCATCAGGTGGCGGGGGAAGCTTGAACGCGACTTCCAATCGTTTAACTACAGATCCTTAGCGAGGCCTAAGCGGAGAAAGAAAGGATTTGCTTACGGTCATGAGACTCTCGAACAATATATATGTGGTGACCAATGCCAATTGCAAAGCAGCCTAAGTGCGTGTCGTAGTCCAAGCAGTGCACGGCCCCCTCGACTCCAAGATCAAAATGTCTCCGAGTGAAATTATTCTGATTGAAGTGATGTAAGTCTGCCGCTCATGAATCACAACAAAGGGAGACGTACAAGGCCAAAATTTGCCAACTGGGAAATGGTGCCATCCTCGCATCCAACGACAACGACATCTGTGAGCTTCGGGTGCCAGAACACGACGCTAACAGGACTGTTGAACACAAACCGATAGAGCACAGAACCGTCGTTCAACCTCCATATGATGAAGCAGTTGTCGTCCCCGCCAGTGCCGAGGTATTGCCTGCAAGAGGAAAACGAAAGACAATTCACGCTGTCACTGTGCCCCTCGGTGAGCATACGGTGATGGACATATGCAGCCATGGTTTGGAATGAGAAGGAAAGGAAGTCAACTTACGAATATATGATTTTTTGTTCCTTTGCGATCTGATCATTATTAATCCGGGCGTTTGCGGGCGCAACGGTTGGCAGATATTTCGAGGGGGTACAGCGGGCCGTGAAGCCGAGGCACTGCAGACGTAATGCACGTTGATAGTTGACCATCAAAGGAGGGTTGACCGCATGCAGGGGAACGTGGGGTGTCTGAAGGCTGCCGCGGTGGGCGCATACCACTGGGCACGAACTGCGGATATGGAGTAGCGAGGGTTGCTGGGGCTGTTGTGACGAAGATGACGGGGTGGAAGGAGACCGTTGGATTTTGACCTTGAGAGCGATTTAGAGTGAGAGACAACTCTGGTGACATCCTATGCATAGTTCGTCAGGGTGCCAAAGAATATATGCTTCAATAGAAACGTACAGCATCCTGTTGCAGCTATCTCCAACTCACGCAACAAGGACCGTCCACGGTGAATGAGGATCTCCTCGCGGCGGGCTGGAGTCCGACGACGCGAGACTCGCTCTGTTAGAGGGCCGGGTGGAAGGAGACGGTGGGTCACAACATGCGATGCAGGTGGTACAGGAACGGTCGGTGGTTGGGGACTGTGCTTCTTGAGAGCAAGCGGCCGTTCACGTTCGTTTTAAGGCGAGGTGCGTTGGCGGTGGGGAAGATATGGAGGAAGGTGGTTGACGTGTATGAGGCGGGTGCGGGATAGCATGTGTCATGGTGGGTGTAAGAAGGATGAGAGGTGTACCAGTTGGGAGGAGTGCGGGGAAAGGGCGATGCCAGGAAGGAGCGTCTTCTCCTCCAGTACGGCGTTGATACGCGCGCTGCGGGTGAGAGCTGTGTGTCCAATTTCCCGTCTTTTGATGCATCCGACATAGACGAAGGAGGTCGGGATGAAGGAGGCGTTCCAATCATCGATTCGCAGCACGGGAATGCTCGACTTTGAGAGTGGCGAGTTCTTCGCGGAGGGATTTGGCTTCGTCTGTGCGTGAGAGGAGGGTGGTGGTGAGGGTGACGAAAACACTATCAAGGAAGACGCTATAAAATGAGAACTTTGAATAAAAGATAATTAGATTGTACTTACCAGATCTTCGAGGTTTCGAGGCTGCGCGTTGCGTGACTTGCGTCAATTGAGTACGTGTGTGCCGGTGTACGTCGATGAAAACGCTATCAAGAAACACGCTGAGGACTTTGAATAGAAGATGATTAAATTGTACTTACCGGATCTTCGAGGTTTTGAGGCTGCGCGTTGCGTCAATTGAGTGGGTGTGCGATCGATATGATCGATGTGGTCGACACGAATTGCGCGCGTGAGACGATAGTAAAACGATGACTGCACGACGACGAAAAGATAACAATGTGCAAGACGATGGTGTCATTGTAGATTACGCAATATTAACGCATAATAAATATATCTTTACAATATTCTACGTTATCCGAGCCGTTCTGGCCATAGGTAGAGTTCACTGGGGTTGAACGTTGAGATGGAGGCGGCAACAGCTGGTGCACGTGACGTTCGTCGGAACGTGGGAATTCTACTCAGGCCGTTTGCGCCTCGCGTTTGCGTCGAACACCGTGTTTATCGGCGATACACATCGTTCAGGTTATCGTATTTACGCTCAGCAGGTGCTGTCGTCTTTCCCGTACGCCCATGGCCCAACGCGATCAAGCCGAATCGCTGTCCGAGAACCCGAGATGGGATCAAAAGTGTGCTCATTCGAGTCAAAGTACAAGATTCACCGCAGTATACATATTCCTGTAGTGCTTCGCAACATTACATTTACGCCTATGAGCTGCTACACATCCTTCATCGACCTTCAAGACAAACTACACCAGATACCGGGCAGAGGCGAAGCTTCATCGCCATCGGAACACAGACCTCGACACCCTCACCCCTCCACTCTGATACGAAGCCCGTACACCCACCAACATCGCTTTTGCGCCTCCCGGTCGGGAAACAGTGCACACCGCTGCAGAGCTCATGCAAATCTATGAAACGCTTCTCGGAGTATCGTGCTGAGACTTTTATGTGCGTCGTTTTGTTTGGGGTTGTGGTTTGATTCGGGGAGCTGGATAACTGTTGTTAGGATTGAGCCTTGCAAGATCGCCTTTCCTGACGGTTCGACGCGCATACTACTCCCCGCACTATGACTGCACGCTCATCGTACATCTACTTATATGCCTATCTTTCTTTAACGCCTTCCACAATCTAATCCCTTCTAATGCGCATGACACTTTCATCCAACCACCCCGACGCTTCAATCGTCTCACTTCCATGCACGCGCCCTGACGTCTTCCACAAGGTTGACAATTATGGAAGATGCAGCAGTCGCGTACGGGTTCAATAGCCTCCCCAGTATCTTCACGCAGCACAGTCACACTGCCATTACCGATCAGCAGGCTCACGGACGTGATTCGGAAGGAATAGGTGTTGGCAGGATGGGCCGAAGCGTTGCGTTCTCGTACATCCCTTCCCTTCCCTCCTTCTCCACTTCAGCGCGCGCTTGGAACCGCTTATCGCACTCGCCTGTCGCCAAACGTTTCCTCTTAGCACGTGTTATACCAATGTTATACCGCACTTATTTTCTTTCTTTATTTTCCGACAGTAAATATATACATGAATACATGATTTGCACGTCAACGATAAGTGTCCTGAGCTCGCATCTTTCCGCGGACAACAGAATACATAGAAAGGTCATACTTTTCAACCTCTCTAATCATTAGACTTTTTTTAGCAAGAAGGTCATACGAGGTCACAATAAAACTGTCACTCGCCTAAGAATGGAGTCAGGGATTTCGAGATCACATTCTTCACTCGTAGGCTGCAGGGCATCCTTTTGAAATCCATTCAATGTTTCGAGCCAGTCCTGATCGTAGAAGTTGACGGGAAGCTGCTGGACCGCAGCTCTTACGCTGAACTTCAATGATGGAAGGCGAAGGTGAGGCCAAGCCCCAGACGTTGCATCCCATTCCAATTGGTATCTGACCATGAGATGAAGGGCATCGCAGGTTCGGAGGAAGTCAGTGATCTTCTGCGAACGCCAGCGTTTTATTTGAATGCGATAGGTAGCTAGTCCATTGCTAGCAGAATGATCCGATTCGTCAGAGCTCATTCCATTGATGCCCAACTGCTTTATGACCGTAATGGCCCCACGTAAAGACGGGTGAGCTTCGGCGACCGCTAGGCGGCGGTAGTAGATCTGTAATTATCAATCAGTATAGCTAAGAGGATGTCATAATGTTGATTACCTGAGCGCAACGCTCTTTGCGACGATTTCGTTGCTTACGAACATCAACTTCTTGAATCTCTGATGTTTGCGCCCGATACACCTTCCTGAGATAGTCCACATGAGTTGTCCAGGTATTTTCTACTTCGCTCGGTTTTACGGCCTTGAATTGTGGATGCGCTTCCAAAAAGTCGCGTGCAAAGACTTTGGCCGCAGAAACATTCCAATCACTCTTTGCGAAGCCTCTGAGATCAACTCGGAATCGTTCCACGGTACAGCACAGCCCTTTGGTAGGATCAAAACCAGCCACTTCCTCAGGCGTAGGAAGATCGTAGAACTTCGAACTGCTTGAGTCGCGATTCATGAGAAGGAGGCCGTGCTCTCTAATCATTCGCTGATACAACATTGAAGTTAAATGCGCATGGCTAAAATCACGCATAAGTACGCACCTGGAATTCATTCTTTACCGCTGACCGGCGGTTCGGCTGGTCCTTCATCTTCTTGGGCTTGGTTCTGCGATTGTCATCCTCAGTATCTGCATCTGCCCCATCGTCATCGTCCCCATTCACGCCTCCGTTAGTACTAGCCTTGCGCCCTGCTCGTAAACCCATGCCTTTCAGGGCGCTTCCAACTGCATCATATACTACCTTGGTAATATCATCCTTAAGAGCACCTCCCAACTCGTCTTTGAGCTGTTGTTTCAGGGTGAGAAAATCTGTCGGCGGTCCTCCAGCATTGAATCCGACAGGTGCGGGAAACATCATGTTCATTCGACGCTAATCAATGTCAGATTCCGTCAGCTCGGGACGTGCCGTAAAACAACGGACCTGTTCAACAGCTGCAACCTTTGCAGCATTCTCTGTTAGCGGTCGAGGGAAGTGCTTGCTAGCAGGGCGTGGGCGATCTCCCGGAGGACAAAAGGGAGCAGCTGCATTTGAGTTTGACGATCCTGCTGCGGGCATTCTGGGGGGTGTGGAGGGGCGTGGGCGTTGACCATGGTCAGAAATATCTGCCTGCATTGAGACCACGATTAACAATATTCCAGAGACAGCGCAACAAAGCATGTACCATATACGTGTCGCCAGTTACATCGCCTGCGCGCTTGCTTGCATCATCATCCGGTCTACCATTGGAGTCATCTATGTTGGCTGTCTGAGCGTCCCCAACATCATCGTCGTCGAATTGTGTTTGATATATGTCGGCATTATTAGCCTGCACGTCTTCGTCGTGAGCGCCGAATCTGGTCCATTGATCCATGTTGAAATCATCGGACGAGCAGGCAGACAGCCCCATCTTAGATTCTCTGGCTCGCTTGACAAGGTATGCGCGTAGATCTACGAACTAAGTACGTCTATTGATGAAAGGGGGAGGAAACGCTCACCTGGTCGTAAGATCAGAGGGTAATGAATATCATCCCCGGCCGCATCTTCATTGGGGCCAGATGACCCGCTATCTTTATATGTGTTTGGATTTGGCTGATCCGCGTTTGTGAAATGAGATTGAGGTTTTCTGCAATCAAAGGTGGGTGGGCACACACCTGGTCTTTGTCGTCAGTGCCGAGCCCAGCCCACTCCTGTTGATCCATGTTGATATCATTGAACGCGCAGGTGCGCAGTTCCACCGCCTGGGAAGTGCTGACGGACCCATGGATTGCACGTAGATCGACTAGAGGGTACGCAGTGATAGTATCATCCCCAGCCACTCCATCGGGGTCAGATGACTTGCCCGCGTTTGGCTGATCCACATGCATACTAGCATCGTTGGAAGTAGATAACTCATCCTGCGGCCCGCCTCCCCCACCTGGGTTTGATTTTGGCTGATGACATGAGATTAAGGACCTCTGCCAATGAAATGGGGAGAATGCGCGCACCCGGTCTTCGTCACCAAACCCAGTCCAATTATGTACAAGCGGGTTTTGATTAGGAGACTGGACAACCTCTAATACGCGTGCGCAAGTATGTCTATTGCTATTGATGAAAGCGGAGGAATGCTCACCCTCATCTCTTGCTACGTCTCCGTCTCCGTCGGAGCGAGACGGCCTGTTTTGTTCACCCACATTCGAATTTGTTGAAAGGACCACCTCTAACGCGGTAGATTGAGTGGCTCTATCATGAGTGAAAGGGGGAGAGGCGCTCACCCAGCCGTGGGTGATCATCCGCTGCATGTCCAACAGGGTGATATGTCTCGCTTGCTTCACCTGCGTTTTGATTAGCAGAGCCGTCTACTTCTAATGCTTGGCTCGCGATAGCTTGAAGAGCCTCCTTGATTGCATTGGTCTGCGATGCTCAGGCGTGAGATGAAGAATCCTGCAATGCTCCTCTGGCCTTTTTGACTTCTTCAATGTGATGTTTGACTACGCCTGTGGAAAGCATGAGAAAAAGCATCTCGGGGGGGGGAAGGCTTACTTGGTCGCCAGGCCATAAGGTAACTAAATAGGGTTGATTGGCCTGGTGACTTCTTTGACGGGGCTGATGACTTCCTTGACGGGGCGGACGTCTTCTTCGTTGTTATCACCATCGCGATCACCAAATTCGAGAGGCTGAAGAAGGTAGAGTTAAGTGCGACGCGTCCTTTGTGCGACTTGTATCCGCGTAAGAGCGTCACGACACGTGACCCAGTTTGCCGCTGGGTCAGAAATCTCGCAAAGGTTGGTCAGTTGGTGGAACACGTGGGGATCGAGGATAGCTAATATTATATTGAATATAGCATTACGCACGCGTTTCAGTTCCGGGAGTGCGGAATGGTTCTGCACCGAGATGCTTGGTGATCGGAACGCGCCACCAGCCTAAACGAATCTTTGTGAGTAAGTGAAGTATACGTTCAGCGATACATTCAACAGCGCTGATCACTGGTATTTTAATCATTCTATAGTACGTCACTAAAATTGGCTGAGAGTGCAGTCAAGTAGATTTTCCAGGGGGATCACCACCCCGCAGAAGCAAAAAAGTCGCGAATGCGATGGAAGGCATCAATAGAAGTGAAGGAGCCATCAGACGCATTGAACAACGCCAGCCTCCGTTAGGTATCCTGGTTTTCCTTGCGCCCTCATCTGGGCTCCGAGAGGCAAAACCAGGCCGTTCATTCAACGTACTTGCGGAAGCAGAGCTGTTACGATACTGGGAATAGTCAATTGCATTGAAGGTAATTTAATATTATTGTACCCACTACCATACTGCGCACATTGGAGTCAGGCAACTGACCATTTAAAAAGCGCTCGCGCTGCCCCCTACCTACAGGAGGCAAGGGAGACAGACAAAGCCTTTGTGCCGTTTCTAGTAGCGTTCAGAGGTTAATGTAATTAAGGTCTGCAGATAAATCAATAGAGCTCACTGCGGGAATCAGATGCTGATGTCCTGCTGGGCACTGAAGCTTTGCCACTAAGGCGCTGTAGACTAATTTTGACCTTCACCCTGGCCTTAACTTTGGCCTTGGCCTTAACAGCCCTAGAAAATCTGTTACTCGGTCCTCGCCGGCCACGTTTGGCTTTCGTCTGTAATCGACTGAGCTTGGATACCTTAGACATCGAAGTAGAGGGATCAAGCCCAAGGGCCAAGGCCGCACCCTTTGTTGCGCGCTTCCACGTGACTTCGGGGGTAACCCGTTTTCGACTCAGTTAGGAAAACACGACCCAGAGCTATATTAATGATGACGACATATTCCTTCGTGAGCTCGAGTCGATCGAATTGAAGTACCTGCTCCTAAATAGCGTCCGAGAGTTAGACAAGATTCTAGTGGGTGAACCCGTCTATGGAAGTCTGACTCTCCATGACCGACCCTCGGGCATAGGACAGCGCCATCGCACAAGGTTTCCCAGTATTTGGGGACTAGGGGCATGCCGTAGAGCAGGGGGCCGTCGGTGGATGAATTGGCGAAACAGGGACCCACGCATTCGAGCTTGGTGTGCTCGCTGTGTATGGGTGCGCCGTCTAGTAGGACGATGTAGGATAACTTGCCGATGACAGCAGAGGGGGAGACGAAGGTGACGGTGGGATCAATGTCCCTCATGCGACGTGGTGAGTTGGAGGAGGCTTGGGGCTTGTATGAAGAATGCCCACGTGAACGAGACGAGGATGAGCTCAAATGGAGTGGGATCTGGCAAGATGTCGATGAAGACTGGAGTACGAGATTCAGAAGGGTTGTTTGTTCTAGAGGAAGGCATAATAGGTGAGCCAATGGATGAGGAGGAGGATGAGTGGTCGCTTGTAGAAGAGTCTCCTGATAAATAGTCAAGCGGAGACAATGAAGCACGGTGAAAAACATGGTTATGAGGAGAAAGCGTCCGTAACGAGCCGACTTCACTCCGCTTACTGAGATAACATGATCGGGTGAGGGAATCGATCACTGCCAAAAATAACGAGAAGAAGCATAATTAATGATGCCGTGTCCAGCCACGGGGACGGATACTCACATTCCCGTCCCTCGGAAGTGTCCATCCGCTCCTTTGAGCATCGTGGCTTCGAGATAAGGTGGCCATACGGGCTCGGTGTTCCCTTTGAGCGTTTTCCAGCATTTTCTGACGTCCAATATCGTTTTTTAAAGATTTCTTCGGTGCTGTGGGACGATGACATTGTCCGCGGAGGGGGTGAGGATAATGAGTAGTACTGATCGAAGAGGGTGGCATCGCGCGAGGGATGGGCTCTGGGTGCAGGATAATGCAACATGATGGTGATGTGATCGAAATACGTCAAAGAGTACTTGGTGGACTAATATAAGGGTGTGGGTGTGGAGACGGCAAACATGGCTGTAGGATTCCTGAGTAGCACAGCGGTATAATTACAACTTGGCTGAGGCGGGCGCAGGCCGGTTATAGGACTAGCCTCTTTGATCAAGCGCGAGTGACAAAGTTTTGAAGGATATTTGACGCGTATTGCCCGTGTTAGCGTCACGGCAGGGGCCCGGAGGTTGTTGAAATGGCAGCACATGCCAGTAGGGTTGAGGGTGCAGTATACTACGCGCTGAGAGGACACGTTTAGCGATAGGCGAGTGCGAAAAGCGGGGGAAACAGCAGTTCCGCACGACGCAAAAATGGTGGGGCAGAGGAAGGGAAGCATGGCAGAGCTCGTCACGAAAGAGGACTATGAACTATCAGTATCATATAACTGGTAATTTGCTGTTCTGAAACACTTACTAGCTAGCGACCAGAACCTTGTTGCTTTGACTCATACTTGGCGTAGATCTTGCGCCCATGATTTGAATAAGTTTCCTCAGATAATGTCATTTCGGATACACCACGTATGACGTAGGGCAGGCGCTGGGAAGGAATGTTAGAGAAGGCGCGGCTACATGCACGGTGGAGAAAACAGGATTGACTTACGGTTCGCATTTGGAGCTTTTTTGCAGTAAGAGGTCAACTTCCATCCATCCATCATGCATCATTTATTAGCCATAGTGTAATTTTACCGAAGCTTGCACTTACGCAAATCCAAACGTGTTCTCCGCATCGTCGGGTGTCATGTTTACTGGGTGGACGCGCAAGCCAAAACACCAAAAGCAACAACAGAACAAGCACGGCACGGAATTCCCGACGACAAGTCTGGGTTCTGTCTACAGCAAATGTGCACGCTTCTGTCACTAGTACTGAGATGCAGGCACCGCTTATGTCAGCCTTTGTCAGCAGGTGCCAGTCGGAGTTAGGGCGATACCGTACGAGAACTCTAGAGTTGTATTCCGAATTTCTGATTACGCCCTGGCTTGTTTGAAGTGAGAGTACTTATGTGTGCTGGTTGTTTATTGTTTCGTTGCCGTTCCGTCTCCCTCGTTTGCGCTACCATTTTGTTACCATCACCTTCGGTTGAACGCGTTCACTATCGCGTATGGCGGCTCGTGCGGGCGCATCCTCTTACTTGGACAACGCGTGCGTGTATACGGACACTTTTCCTACACAGTTAATTTCGGTTTTCCAGGCCCTTTTTGACCAAGGTACCTTCGTGTGTACCACGGGTCCTTGATGAGGACGATTGTCCGCCTTTCACGGTTCACAATGTTCGTGATTACCCTGATTATGACGCGCTATATTTTCCGCATTATCACTGCCCGCTCGTTTTGTCCGTGGCTGCTGATGTGTCTTGAGTCCCATCATCGCTCTTGTACGAGGTGTACCAACCGGTTCTCGGGATGTGTGGCGTTTGATGGGGTTCGTATAGTTGTCTCGTCTCACAACGTGTCTACCTCATTATCCCTGTCGTATTTCCAGAGGTCAGGATACTACCACTGCTCCGTCCTTCGTGAGTTGCGTCCCAGAAGTCTGGGTGATTGTTTTGCCCAATCGCTCGATCGGCACCCCCCGTGGTTATTTTCCACTGAAGATACCATACTCTCAGCTGAACAGTGTTTCTGTGTCTATACTATCTCAGACTTCGACTCGATTGGCATGTGCTGGCGTTGGGCGCGGCCCCAAGCAGAAGTTCGTACGTGCCATCTGCCTGCATTACATGCGACTGTGATCCACACTATCATCCAAGTTATCTGTCGAGGCTGCGAGTGAACTTGCATCAGTGCAACTCCCGCCTCAATGCGACCCTCATTTCCTGCTCCTGCTTTGTGCCTTTTTTGAGAATGTGTATGGCACTGACATCGCTGCTGCTCTTCGGCGTCCTTCTGCGCTTGTGTATATTTATGAATCTATCAGTGACAGCATTATCCCCGATCGTGCAACAATCATCAATCGGCCATCATACTAAGTCAAAAACTGCCCACAAAATATCACGTGATTATCTGTCGTCGTCGGGAATTGGCGCGAACGTGGCGTTACGATTTAAAACTTCGACCGGTTCTGCTGGCTGGTGTTCAACGTTCTAACAAATGGTATTGAGTCAAAAACAGTACTAGCGGTGAATTGAATGAGAATCTAACGCTGTGGGAAGGGAAGCCTATGAATTTCAGTACGAGAAAACACTGAAAGCCAATAAGAGAGAGCCACTGAAAATTTTGAGCGTGCTTGTTCACAAATTCTCTTGCTAGCTTAAACTCCGACCGGTTCTGCTGGTGTTAAACGTTCAAGCGGAACCTAACAAAGGGTATTGAGTCGAAATCACTAGCGGTGAACTGAATGGGAATCTAACGCTGTGGGAAGGGAAGCCCACGAATTTCAGTAAGAGATAACACTGAAAACCAATAAATAAGAGAGCCACTGAGAATTCTGAGCGTGCTATGTTCACAAATTCTCTAGCTAGCTTAAACGGCACCTTATCACTCAATCATGATGCTCTATACACTATAGCTATGATAGCGCTCAGTGTTCCGGCTGATAAGTCAGTCTAGTCTGGAACTTTGTGCGCTATTTTTGTAGCTTACAAAGCATCTCTATAGTAAGCTCAGCGGTCACAAGTCTAGCTAGTTGCTATAGGCTCTAACACGTCAACATTGCACACACCGCATGAATTTTCCACCTTCCTTGCAGATTTTACGCTGCATTCAGGGTGAGCCAGGCCTTTTGACAAAGATGAAAACTGTCCTGGGAACTGCTAATCAATTTCTACCAGGAAGGTCTTGAAACAGCTTGACATCAATAAGTCTGACAGATCCCAAGTGGATGGGTCGTCCGGTAGTTACTCCTGCTCATTCACAGTACGTGTGCATCTTCCTGTGGTAAATATTCAACGAACATACAGCAAAGACGTTCAGAGCGAGGGGAGATGAATGCAACTCCACTCAGCACAAATATTACCAAGTCGTCAGCCTCTCTTCAAGCTTGGTCCCAACACATGTAGAGCGACACAGGTCAGTAGATCCGGTCAAATCATATACACCTCCTGCGTCGTCACTAACGCTAACAAGGTTCCGATATCTCTATCGACTCAACGCTCGTGTGACGTAGATGTATCCTCTCTCTCTCTCTCTCCTCCTTTCGTCAGCCTCCCATCAGCTTCCCGCTTTGCTACGATCGCTTTGACGAGCTCTGCTGTGCGTCTGCTCCTAATCCGTCCTCAATTTTACTCTATCGCTTCCTTGGCCTGCTGTCGCTTTGGGACGCCTTCCAAAAACGGAACTCAGGACGGCATGGACAAAGAAATCAATATTATAACAACCTTTGTTCATCTTCAGGCCCCGCTCCCATTCTCACCTTGCCTCCCATTCTATGGTCTCCACTCGAAGACAGACGCATCAAGCCAAGAAAGCGGTACGTGCTTGAACTTGCTATCCAATTATTCCTCACATTCTTCATAGGAGGCGAGAGCAATGGTGGTCCCAGTACGTCTTTTGTCTTGCAGTATACTAATGAGCTAACACTCGTATGACAGACATCCCTCTTCCTGCCGACAGAGGGCCGATTAGATTCCTTCTTGAGCGTATCTTGCCTTGCGAAACGGCTGGCTCATGGAGTAGAGTCGTTGCATGTCAATATCGAAGACAATGGCATCCCGATCTCAAAGCTTCATCAGTGCCTGTCGCAGACAAAGAACGTAACTGATTTAGAGCTTTTCCTTCGTCACGTTCCAATTATTGGATGGGCCCGCTTGCTGCGTGATTTACGCTTACCTCGTTTGCGGTATCTTCGTTCAAACGCTCCCCACAGCATCCTCGAAGGCTTCTTAGACAGGCATCCTCACCTCATATATCTTAGCGTGGGGCATTGTACCAAGCGCAGGAACTCTTGTCCTCTGGGCGCAGCACCCCTTTCTAAATTATCAGATCTCACTGGGCCTATCGCCTGCCTCTCGTCCATCGTTGCAAACAAGCCATTGACTTATGTCACTGCCTCTTGCAACTCACCACGGGACCTCTCTGTTTCATTTCCGCACT
Organism: Suillus brevipes Sb2; assembly: GCA_011800875.2. Lineage (NCBI taxonomy): Eukaryota > Fungi > Basidiomycota > Agaricomycetes > Boletales > Suillaceae > Suillus > Suillus brevipes. The sequence continues at coordinate 122,655 of JRHT02000100.1, read as the reverse complement.
TCGTTACAGAATTGTCCTTCACTACATCCGCCATCACGCGGCTTGCTCTCCCCTTTGATGCAGGAGATCTTCACTTTGTGCGGCGCATTGCCATTGCTATGCCCCATCTTGTTTTGCTGCAATTAACAGAAAGGCCGCGTCAACAGCAGGCAGTAAGTGCAACCTCCATTTTATCACCAGTGTAGCATTCATGATGTACTTTCTTCTAAGTTGAGGTTCGGACACGCTTGGGGCAACATGCATAATTGGGCAGGGGACCTTGCACTCATGGCAAAGCTTAGAATCCTTGGACTGCGCACATCGGCGTCGCTGGCCACCAGCGTTGCCGATGAACTTGCCCTGGTGGTAGCGTGGACGGCGCTTCACTTTTCGCTCACTCATATTGCATTGTCCTACAGCTTCGGATCTCCACAACACGTTCTGAATTACTGGGACTTCATAAATGGGGAGTGGGTAAATACTCGGGGAGTTGTTGATCCTGTTTTTGATTTCTTCTTCATGTGAACAATGTTGTTCAGCGACGAGGATTTATTGAACCTTTGATTGTCGCTCTTTGTAATTCGAAGTTCTCTGTACATTTGACATAATATTAATCCCCGACTCTTACGAAGTAAGGGAGGGTTCTGTATGCACGAATCGTTCAGGCACCAGTATGCCAATGTGCGCCTAATAGTTTTTCCGGATCGTGCAATACCGGAACTCCGCCTCGCGTTGAGGTAATACAACGCATAAAATGTGACAGACCAGGGCTATCGTTTCAACTGCGGTGTCCTTGAGGGGATGTGCGTTCTCGATTTTAGTTGGTTCGAGAGCCTTGTGACGTGGGGCCCAATCCACATACATTATTCAAATTGACGAACTATAGTATAGGTATAATACACGGGTACAAGCGGTACAGGATATAGAAAACCAGTCGGAGTCGGGGATTAGCGGCATAGCCGCCGCTACGATATTCTAATAGGGGAGCTCCAAGTTGGAACGTCTAACGCATAACGCATAACGCCCAACGACAACTCATCGATCATCGATCATCCCCCCTTCATTTCAAACTCCGCGAGTAGCGATTTAAGTGCAAAAAAAACATAAACCATGCTAAGACGTTATAGCTTTGAATCAGCTTAATAATAGTTAGTAAATTCGAAGAACTGAAGCCTGCAGTAACCTCACGGACGTGCAGCAAAATCATGGTGCTTGGAGTGTTTGTCTGAAACCACGCATTCGCCACATAGCAACAATAATTTTCGTAGCGCCAATGGACGATGAGCTGAGAGGTGTCTGGGTACCGCAGGGTCATCTGGTGACCTCAACGAATTCTGTATCTTCAGTGGATAGCGGAACGGATGAGGGACCTCAGAAGTGAAAACTAGCAATGCTGAAGTTGTCGCACACGCTACGGAAGGAACGAACATGTAAAGGGATAAACCCATTGTATATGAAGTGGATGGCGTCTTTAGGAACTAACAGAGGCGCAAGACGTTACGGAAGTTGGGGTAAATTGAGTAGAGAACGGAAACAAGAACACGATAGGCGAGATGCGTACCACTGGGATCAAAGGAACAAGGAAAGAAAGTCAACATGATGTCAAAAGTGACGTGACTTCTACAAAATTTGCTTAGCACCATGATCACATATACAAAGATGGGCTACCTTGCCAGCGAACAAAGACGACCTGCAGCGATGAGTATCTCCGGAACGGTTGACGCCGGCGATGAATTACCACGAGTCTATCCATGGATATCGTATCGGGAATATGAAAACACACGTTTGTCAGGTAAGAGACTGCGATAGAGCCATCACAGGTGTCCTTGATGTGGAGGGCTCCGATTCTTTCGCTTGCTCGAAGGTTCAAAAAGCTAGTTCTGCACGTTCTTTATCATTGTTTAAGCTCAGTGCCCGTAATACTGAAACGCAGAAAAGATAGACTAACATCACGTAAATGTAACTCCAGCTGTGGATGTTTAAGCAAGTCACTGGCTGAAGATCATTGTTCGGGATCTAAGCGTTTAATGAATAGTGAAGCGGTAGCTGCTTCTGCTCCCGACAGACCGAACTTGACCATTGCGCTCTCGAGAGTCATCGGGAAACGTTGGTTGATACACAGTAACTTCCCTGATATGAGCACACCATGTTCAATAGAAATGAAGTGGATACCACAAGGAAAGGTGCACTGACCAAAGTATTCACACTTTTGGGACCTTACAAGGGTCGTCTTAATAAGATTCTCCCCCGTCAGCTCCGCTATCTGCCAGTGGGCTAGACGATCACCTTCGATACGCCAAGTTTGGACCCCTTGTGAGTTGGCCGCCTAGCGTCCAGTGAGAAACTCGAGGTGAGGCAGAACTTTGTAGAGGTATTACGCAATGCCAACACAGTCGTGATACACCATTGACCCAATGGAGTCACGACGTTCTGACTCCTGAGATGAGCGTCGCGCAGTCAATGCAAGTGTGCTGGGTGAAGAGAGCAGGATCTGCTATAGTCTTGAAATAGGTCATCAGTGCACCGGTAGTGGGCATCGTTGAACTAAAAGCATCGTGCTAGAACATGGATTTTAATGAAACATTAATGGTGACTGGGAGTTCCGAAGTCGTTGCAACTCAAGCCCTGGGAGCTAGTTGGTAGTCGCCGTGTTTACTTGTGTTTGCGAACATTCCTAAACAAGCACGACGCCAAGTTGTGACGTTGGCTCAGCCAGCAGACTCACTCTTGATATGCTTTCACTTGAATGGTCCCTCATGGCAACGGAACTCAATCTCACCGCTGTGAGCTGGCCCCTCGCATCCCGTGCAGCCACGTGGCTCTTATCTCGTCAATCCAGATTGTAGGACATTTTCTGTTACCTCTTACTGCAGACAGCTCATGGAACTCTATAGATATCTTTCGCTTCACCCTTTAATGGACTTTTATCTTTCACATTCCTTTCTATACCATCTGTGGTATCTATGCCTTTCTCAATTTCGCATTTCCGCCTTCGCGTCGATCAATGGCGGCATTCCCGCTTGAAACCTCGCCCCGCATTCCCCTCTCCCTCGGTTCCAATCAAATTGAACAATGGATCAAGCGTCCACGACCTAACGTTCGACGTTCTTGACTCACTTTTGCCCTCCTCGTTATCCTTGCGTTTCTGTTCCTCAGTCTCACCGGTGCTGTTATGGGAGCAGCTGTGGTCGGCTTCGTACTTGCAAGTATATACAAGGCAGGCGGCTTTTACATGTCCACGTGCGTTTGTTCTCTCTGCGCCCGCAGCATGCACATACTGATCAAATTCATCAAGCTGGGTTCCGTTCGTATGGGCTGTGATTCAGAGCCTACATAGTAGGGCTTCTGGCGTAAGTGGACTCTTTTTTCGTTCTGTTGCTATGCAATCTCACTCGGTACCTCCGAGCTCCCGTTTTCGGGCAGACTGGCCCATTGATTCCAGTGACTGACCCTCCTCATGCACGAAAGACATCTCGCAACCAGCCTTCAAATTTTCATGCGACTCTGCGACTCTCTCGTGCTTCTCGCACTCGCCTACGCCAAGTTTTACCCGAACATCCCTTTTTGTCCTGGTTGCTTGGCACAGTGTTCGTCGAGCATTTTTTTGTTCTCGCACGGATGTTCCTCCCAAATTTGCATATGCTGAACTGGTCAAGATCGTTTCGCCACTGGGTAGCGCTGACCGCACCATAGGTTAAGAAAAAATTGCCTAGACTCAAGATTTCTGGGGTAAGGATCATGAAAGCTTAATGCTACTTCATGCTATATCACAGACACGTACAATGGGTGTGCTTGGGATGCGTCCGTCGTTACATACCACTCCTGTCCAACGAGATACTATGTGTTCTTCGTCGTCTTTCGTCGTGTTACATCTTGCCGGCTGTATCACATTCCCCCGTGTTGTGAACATCCAGCATGCTGTGGTCAGTACTAGTTATTTACCTGGACATGACTGTATTCTGATCTTCCTCTTGGCAATAAGACTCGGATTTGTGAACTCCCATTAATGCAACCTTGCGCTTGACGTTATCCGATTTGCAACTTTCTGCCACCGTGCCACGTGCTTTATATTTTCACAGAAAGTCTCGTCCCTTTGTACTGACGGCTGAGGCAACTGCGCCACTCAGACCCTTGACGTTATCCGATTTGCAACTTTCTGCCACGAGCTCTATATTTTTTACAGAAAGCCTCGTCCCTTTGTACTGCCGGCTGAGGCAACTGCGCCACTCAGGCCTCCAATGGGTTTGCCTCCGTCAAGCTGTTTTCTCTAATTTACCGTTATTCGCTCAGCATCTTTTGGAAGCAATCATTTCTTCTGATATGTCCGCCATTTTGATCATGTCTGCGGGCATCTTGAGCAGACTCATCCTGACAGGTAGTCTGCGGCTGTCATTCCCTCAGAGGCCTCTGTGCTAACAAGCTTGTTTTAGGCTGCCGAGTCGTTGCTCAGTCTTATCGCATCTCGGCAGGCATCCATAGGCAACTAGGCATGGTTGCGTGCAAACCCGAAGATCCACCCGAAGATCTTTCTTCTGTTGATGCTCGCATTGCTGAACACGGCAAGGCGATTCAAATGCTGAAAGAGCAATGCAACGATTTTTCTCCTTTGTTCCAGCTTCCAGTGGAGCTTATCCTTGCGATTCTGTATTTCCTTCTCGCAGGCGACGAGCCAAATGTGCAAAGCCTGCTATTTTGCAGTCAATTATGCCGCCGGATACGGAGCATCTGTTTGACGCATCCATCCCTGTGGAGGGAAGCAATTGATATGACGGCATCGCATGAGCTGATGACCATGGTCTTGCAGCGTTCCGCGCCCCTTCCTTTTAGTATCGGCGTTGACTTGGCACAGTGGAACTCTGAAGATCAGCACCTGTCCAATTGCATTGCCAATCTCGCTACCATTGCTTCCTCACTTCACCGAATGAATGAATTCCATCTTCACGCATCAGCATCGCTCAGCTCTGCCGTATTGTCTCAGTTTCCTCCGCACGCTCCCGCACTGCAGGCCCTGCACTTGAGGGTATCAGGCATGATGGGGGACTCAAATGATCTTCTACGGCTACCCGACTCTCTCATGATGTTGGATGCGCCCTCACTGCAAACGCTTTGCTTATATAGATGCGCCTTTTCATGGGAGAGGTTCACTTTCAGGACCCTTGTAGAATTACGCATTGTTGATTCTCCTGACAACGCTAAACCATCGCTTATGACCATCCTTTCCACCTTATCGAACCTCCCCTTACTTCAAATCCTCGTCATGAAGGAAGTCTTGTTGGGCCTCAACAACAGTCCTGAGCAGCGCGTCAATCCGGTACAAGTGCAGTTGCTTCAACTCCGATACTTGTGCATCCATTGTCCCATCATGGATTGCACGATCTTCCTTGACGCTATTGCTACAAGGGAGCTCCAATTGTTGGAACTGGTTTGCCTTGATCTAGCTCGAGATCCCACGGCAGCGGAAATGTCAAAATTTCAAGCTGCCCTCTACATCAAGACAAGGGCTATCAACTTGCGCTCCGCATCCATGCACTGCGACTTCGATACTGTCCGTTTGATTGGTTCAACTTTCGCAGAGGTCGATTGCGAGGACAGTCAGGCCCTTGTCATGGTCACATTCAATTTTATTCACACTGCAGACGAGGTATTACACAGGCTCGTCGCCTTTTGTAAAGGCATCGTTGCCTCTCAAGTGCAATGTGTACGGTTACACATAGATCCAGCACATCAAGCCCATATTGATGAAGCATCCTGGGAAAGCATTTTGTCTCTGTTTCCCTTGGCGACGCACATTCACATCACTCAGCCATTGCGTTTCAGCGTCCTGTCTTGCTTGCTCAGCAACGCTCTCCAAGCCCTCAGGCTGGCTACAGATAATTTAGTACAGTCATACATCCTCTTGCCACACCTCACTTTACTAGACACTTCACCCGACGACAGTGAGCTTGAGTTCGAGCAATGGCTCTTACATGAAATCGGCACCCTAAGGAATGCATACATGATACAAATGGAGGAAGCTGCTAGCTAGATTACATGTTGTATGCTTAATTTTTCCTACTAGAATTGGCGTTTAGGATTCTCTTAGATATATTCGTGTCTAGTGCGTTAGCGGAGGAGAATGAAAGCGAATGAATAATCTGTTTCGACGAGTCAGAGATTTCAAGTCAGCAACGCTAGCGCTGACCCCTAGGGATAATCTGTTTCGACGAGTCAGAGAAAAAGGTACGTATTACGTAACCTCCACTTTCTAGCCGAATTGAACTTCACGTTAGTGAACTCTGCTCTTCGTATCATTGATGTTCCTTGCCACGAACCTTCCACCCACCTAAGTCTTCCCTGCTCTTCGAACAACTATCTCTCGGTACTTCTCTTCTACTGATGCGAAATTCGCCGTGATGCAATGCTTCAAGTTGCACTTGGCGTGGCTGTGGAGCGAGATCATGACGCCTTTGATGAGCCACATTTAGCTTGTTATTGAGGCTGGTCTCCAGGATGGTGATAACTCGGTCAGGAAGGCGACCTGTATCGCTTTCAGCTAATTGTGCTAGTGGCTGGGGGAAGAGTGCATCGCGAATCACGCTGTTCTTGTTCCTGTGAGTACGGAAATATTTATCGCGACTACATATCCATGCTAAGATATATGAGACGCTTTTTAGGTGATCATGGGGTTGATGCACGATCCTGAGACTCAGCGTTCAGCTTGCACTCCTCTCGATGCACTACACGAGATCTCGAAGGATGCCATTGAACAATACCTCCAGCTTATCATGGAGCAACTTGCCGGTCTGCTCGACACTGCACCTATCGCTGTCAAGACTGTGGTTACTGAAGCTTTCAGCCCATGCTTTGCGGACATGATGAAGCCGGCGTTCCAGGGTGTTGAGATGGGCAGCGCACGTCTTCGGGAGTGCAGTTTCCTATTCTTTGGCGTGATGGCTTGGGTATTCGGCGAGGAATTTGCGCCATACCTCCCCAGCGTTGTGCCCCCGTTGTTGCAGAGCTGCAAGCAAGCTGAGCATGGCGAGGATAATACTTCTAGCTGTACGCTCGTCCCCTCTTTTTGAACGAGTCGTTTTCTGATGGACTGTTACTAGTTTCTAATGTCAATGGGAACTCTCAACTTGAGATCGAAGACGTTGACCTTGACAAGATGCTCGAAGTCAATAGCGCAATTGCGGTCGAGAAGGAAATTGCTGCAGACACGATTGGAACGCTTTTCGCTGCCACGCGCAACCACTTCTTCCCTTATGTCGAGCCTTGTGCCCTCAAACTCGTCAATTTGCTCATGCATTACTACGAGGGTATTTGCAAGTCCGCGACGGATTCTTTGTTGGAGATGGTCAGGACGTTCTACGAACTGAGCGGTGCGCCAGACTGGACCCCTTGGGCGACAGTGGTGAGTTGCAATTACTATGTTTGAGCATGATGCCAACACAGTGTCTAGACTGTCCCTCTGGAGCAGAGCGTGAAAGAACTCATCGGTCACAGCTTGCTTGAGATGTATGAGACTGAGTTGGACTGGCATTTATCGAAGGCCGTGAGTCAGATCATCGCGCCCTTTTTTTTTTTTTGTTAATGCTGACATGTGGCGCAGACCTCGATATCATCTGCAGCATCGCGGTACAGGTCCTTGAGCAAAAGGATGAAATTGAGGAGGCACTCGAAGATAAAGCAGAATACGATTCAGTCTTCATTTCCTCTGCAGGCAACTTGGTATCTTCGCTTGCAAATGCACTGGGCAATGGCTTCGCGCAGGCATTCGGCACTTTCTTCCCTCTTATCTCGAAATACTATGTAAGTTTGTGTTTCTTTTTCGCGCACGTTCGAGTACTGACTGTACTTCGCTTGTAGAAGAAGAAGCAGAGATCATTGCTGGCATGAAAGCCTCCGTCACGCCCTCGACAGAACCTCTGATGGATCTGTTCTACCGCGCTCTCAGCGACCCGGAACCGGAGGTTCAGAGCAATGCATGCTTTGCCATCGGTCTTCTCGTTGAACACTCTGAAATTGACCTTTCGCCACAATATATGCATGTCCTCAGTGCCCTCCGCATCTTGTTCAACGTCTCGCCCACTGATCCTTCAGCAAAACTCAACGCAAAGGACAATGCTGCTGGTGCTGTTGCCCGTCTCATCATCCGCAACACTGTTGCCGTTCCTCTGGATCAGGTTCTTCCTGTATTGATTGGCAGTCTTCCGCTCAAGAACGACTACCTTGAGAACCGTCCGGTTTTCCGCGCTATCTTCCGCACAAACCCCAAGTCGCTCTTGCCGTTCATGGATCAGTTGCTTGCTGTGTTTGTTCATGTTCTTGATCCCAATGGACCTGAACAGATTGGTGAAGAGACAGCGGCGGAACTGATTGCGCTAATTGATATATTGAACGCAGAAGATCCAGGGAGATTCCAAGCAGCGAGACTCGGTGCTTTCACAGGAGCATAATCCATCCATTCATTTTTTTTCCCGTCATGCACTTGTCTTCCTTTCACCAAACCACAGCGCTAGTACTTTCTCGGATTCCAAGTTTCCAGTCCCCTCCGCTTTCGTTGGTTTAGATTACTTCCAGAGTTACTTCACATACTATCTTCAACTCATTTGTTCACAAGGGTAATATGGATTTGATAAACGTTCATATGACTAGTCACGACGCGTTGTCTTTGCGTATTTGTTCGTTCCCTCTCTCAATCAATCATCTTTGGCCCCGGGTCTTTGGCCTTCCAACGTTAAATATTTTGAAATATGAACTCGCTGGCCGATTCATCTTCCAACGTGCATCGTCATCGTGCCTTACGACTTTTATCATGCTCATTTGACAACGCAACTCGAACGCTCCACGGTATGCCTCCTGCTGCAGATGAGAGTATGCCGCATATCACCATAAACGCCTCAGACTTGAGTCTTCGGCAACCCCATCATTTTTATCTGCGTTACGTCCTATCCTCCCCAAACGCTTGAAGTTCCTTCCCAAAAGCAGTTTCACACAGGCAGCTCCGCGCTCTCGGTGTTCTTTCTATCCCCCGGATCGGCTCTTGAAACTGATGAGTTTGTATTCAGGGTCCATTTCAGTGGTCCTTCAGCGTCGGTATCCTCAGTGACACATTCTCGGCCCAGAATGACTTATACTATGACTATGACTGTCCGTAACGAGCGCTCTGAACAGAGGACATGTCCTGCCTGCCAGGCTCACCACTGACTTCAATCAGACCTTGGACATGACGATCTCTGGCAGTCGTGTCATCCTACTTTCAATTTGGCTCAATTTTTCTCTAAGAAGGCCGATACTGCCCAAAATCGCAACGATGTCAACATCAGTGTTACCTTTTCCCCCGATACCAGCCATTATTTGAGCTTCGATCCGTTCTCCGGGGAACTCACTAATCCCAAAGATTGTAGTTGTCGCCTACTCCTGTGCCACCCACTCCACTTCTGCAACACTATCCGTGGTGTCTCCAGAGAAGGAAAATCAGAGCCAGGGACTAGGAACCGCTGAGTTCGCCAAACAACAACACTGTTGTTTTTGGCGTAATCGATTATCGGAGGCCTGCTTAGCCTTGGCGCCGGTCTGGCCCTAAGTGTGACGGAGTTCTCAGTTCGAGCATCGTGTTCTTCCATTATATAATCTGCGTCGCCTTTCACTGATTCTTCCTTTGTCCTCCAGCGATCGAGCCGCTCACAGCATGAGTTCTTTGAGTTGTCCCGCTTTGCTGTTCACTCCGCTTAGCGTCACCGTGCTACGACCAAAACGTCCTGCTCTTGCGGATTCTCGCGTCGATGAAAGCTGTGAACAAAGATCTAGAGTTGGAAAGTGAACACGATAGTACTGGTAAGTCGCCTTGGTTATCCTTTCATTCAAATAAGCTTTTACGAATCAAGGTGGCGATTGTGATAATTTCCCTTCAAAGCCAAGGCGTCGCTCGAGCCCGAAAGTCTCCCTCATTTCTAACGCCAGGTCATCCCTTTGTATCTCTTTTTCCTCTCTTCTGACTTCAAGCTTCATGAACTCAGCAGCTTGATGAAGCTCAAATCAAGCATGTACCTCCTTTGTCAGTGTCAGCGACTAGGATGCCGCAATGTTTATACCTTGCCTCACGAAGACCACTTGGAAGCAGCAAGAGGCGTCTGGGTGCCGCAAGCAACCTTCTACCGTCACAAAAAGCTTGACAGGACTTGCACAGACATCGAGCTCGAGGATCACCCCCAAGATCATGAGAGACCTGACTTCATTGTTCGTCAAACATTTGCAGCAATGCGTACATCACCCCTCAACGCTCCCTCTGACGCTACCCAAGTCAATCCCATTGTTCCTGGCAGGAGTCCCTCAAACGACCCTGATGATTCTCTGGAATACGCCAGCTTTGATGCTTGCGTCCAAACCCCTGCAGTCTATTCTTCTGCGCTCCATGACGAAACCAACAGTATCTCGCAAGTCGTTCAAGATTTACAGCATATCACCAAATTCGTCAATCAGTCAACCCTATCGTTATCCTTCACGCACCTTGTCTTTGACAGAACGCCAAAAGGCAGTTACGTCTCTCCCGAAACTCAGGCTGGGGCATGGTCTACTAATATTCCCAACCTCGGACCTTGCAAACTGAAGAGTGGCGCTCCAGAAAACGCTTCCATTCTTGAGCATGAGCGCAGGTTGTTCGAAGTTCTCATCGCCCTGCAATCCTTGGATTCATCTGTCGCCCTGGAGTCAACCATTATGGCAGTCAGGCGGCGCGTTACAGATGAATTGCACCGTATCGATTCAATAAAGGCTGGTGAATGGGAACGACAGTGCTCAACCCCAATTGCTAGTCCTAACATGGACCACCATCCAAACGGTCCAGTGAGGATCAATGCAGGTATGTTCTAATGAGACGTTCTTTTGTTGCAATTACTGACAAATTTCAGACGCATACTTTCATCAAAATCAACGCAGTCCCGCCATGCTGGCGTGCTATTTTCTGGTCCTGGTCCTTTCTTTGCTGTGCAGCGTATCGCGCGAGAAATGCAACTTTGTCCTTTCCGTGCTACAGTTCATTGCCCAGTGGCTACTTGCCACCTCCGACTTATCACCAACGGAGAAAGCTCTCTTGATCGATCTTCCACGAGATTCTCGCACCGTACTGAAGCGCTTTCACCTCGACCCAAAGCTCAAGGCATACGTCACGTGTCCTTCCTGCTTTAAGCTATACGATGATAGCGACAATACTCCATGCCCTGAATATTGCACCCACTCACTCCTACCTGGCAGTCCGCCATGCTCCGCAAACCTGACACGGGTCCGCATCATAGGCGGAACACATTTTGTCCGTCCAGTGAAGAAATATCTGTATCAGGATATGAAACAGTGGCTGGCCCGGTTTTTGTCTCGTCCAGACGTCGAGGGCAAGTTAGAGATCGCGATAAAAGCAGGTTCAAAGGCTGTTGATGGCGAGGACCATGACATCTGGGATGGCGAGGTCTTACAGAATCTCGACGGGCCCGACGGGCGCCCCTTTACTCACGCCCCGCCTTCGGAATTGCGCCTTGTTTTTTCTCTTGGGGTTGATGGATTTAATCCTTCAGGCATGAAGATCGGCAAAGGCAGCGCTACCTCAACCGGAATATACATGGCATGTCTTAACTTGCCCGTTGACTTACGCTATCAGCCAGAGAACATGTATTTGGTGGGCATAATCCCTGGACCCAATAAGCCCTCCCTCTCGCAGATCAACCACGGTCTCGCACCTCTCGTCGATGATCTGTTGTTAGCATGGAATCCTGGCTTTTTTTTCACCCGCACGCATCTATACCCATCTGGTTGCCTGTGCCGATCGGCAGTTATCCCCCTGGTTTGCGACATCATGGGTTTGCTGGTCCAACAAACACAATATTTTGCTCATATTGCTTCTTAACGAGGGATCGCATTGAAGAGTTCGAACCTACTGATTGGTCCATGCGATCTTGCGCAGAACATAGACAATTCGCGGAGAAATGGCGTGACGCTCAAACTGTAGAGGAACAGAAGAACATAGTTGACTGTCATGGCGTTCGGTACTCAGAACTACTGCGTCTACCTTATTGGAACCCAGTTCTCTTCACTGTCCTCGACTCCATGCACGCGGATTTCCTCCTCAAACTTCATCACCATATACGCGACATATGGGGCGCGGATCCATCATTGCCATCAGGGGAAGGATACCAGGCGCCAAGTACTCGTCCCACCCGACCTTCCGACAATCTTTATTACGGTGTCAGAAACCTGTTCTGTTTCATCTCTGTCAAGAGCTTGATCTGCGGCGAGGTCAGACTGCACTGTTGATGGCAAGGGAGCTCATCCGATTTGTGTGTCATATTTCATACTCGATTTTCCCTACTTACCCAATTGTTCATATTTTAGCGTCCATGCGGAACCGCAAAGATCAAGGAGCTTCTGAAGGTGCTATCTGAATCGAAGGTTTGTTGATATTGGTAGTCCATAGTAGAACAAATGTTAATCGCATACTAATTATATCAAGGTATCTGAGCAAGCACCCACCCAACAGGTCCCAGAATCCAAGAAGAAGCTAACCAAGAATGATCCTCCGTCAGAGGAGGAGATGGTCAGAGCACGCTGGAAGGTCGAGAACGCCCAGACCACTGCTGCAGTCGGGCAATCTGTGAGGGTACCTGCGCTGTTACAACTTTGCTCAGAGCGCAACATTCCCACTGCAAATCCTCAGCGTCCCGATCGCCCTCTACACAAGGCCGGATTATTGGATCTTCTTGCTACTTGGGTATGGGTTGTTTGTGACTTGATGTATTTCGCAACTGATGCTTGAAAAGCGCTTTTCTCATGGTCTAACAGATGAGGATGGCATTCTGCTTTGAAGTGGAACTCGTCACAGTCCTGGCAAGACTTCATCGAAGCCGAAGGATACCGTGGTACTAGGACTTGAGGTTCTAGAGGAGGTATGGAAAGACCAAGAACGGACGCAGCTACCGTCTTTCATGACAGCTGCCCCGAAAGTAGCAGCTGACAAGAGGACGCCTACTGCAGACCACTGGCGCTCCATCGGACTGGTTCACCTCGTTATAACCTTGATCCGTTTGTGGGGTCAAGACGAGAGACGCAAAGGGGATATGTTGCATAATTATATGCATCTTGTCACGGCAATCCATATCTCAAATATGCGGAGTATGTCGAATGACAAGGTTGATCTATATTCGTACCATTACAAGAAATACTTTTGCGGCGTGCTTGACCTTTACAAGGAAGCTAGAATCCGACCTGTGCATCATATGGGCTTTCACTACGACATGCTGTTGAGGGCCTTTGGTCCCGTTCACTCTTGGCGGGCATGGGCGTTCGAGAGGTTCAATTATACACTTCAAACTATCAAGACAAATTCGAAATTTGGTATGCTGCTCATACGGTTTCTGTCTTCACTGCAGCTAATTCATAATATCGCAGGGGAATTGGAAATGACGTTTATGAATGATGCTTGTCATGCGGCAAATCTGCCGCCTCTCCTTTTTAGCGATATGCTGCCTGATGCCATGAAGTCATTGTGGCCAGCATTTCAAAAGGCCTTCCGATCAGACATCCGTGGGACCCGCCTCAATGATATTCTCGCCTTTGGCGACTCTGGTCGCTTGAAGATAACCCACCCATCTCGGAGGTTGACTGGGAAGTTTGCGGAACAGAAAGCTCATTTCTCTACGGTTATCACCGCATTGACTGGAGTGCGTCAATCAGGTATGATTTTTACTTTGTAGCTGTCTTGAAGTTGACGCTTCTCAGATATTGTTTTTGCCACTAAACTCTGGAAAGGGGGCCTATCGTATCAACCCGAAGCAAGGTCGACTCGGGATTCTAATGCCATCATCCGAAACGCCAACTTTGAACTGGTGCCAGCTCGCATTCTTGCCATAATTGATCGTAAATCACAGCCTGAAAAACCCTTGATCCTCATCCAGCGCCTAGTCGAATTAGACCCCGATCTGGATCCCTATGCAAAATTTGGGTTTACTGTAGCGGGTGGGCTCTTTCTCGATCGGTACCACAGTCCTGAAGTCGTTGAATGCGAGGCATTGGTGACTTTATTTGCCCGAACGGCATTTGAATATAGCACTCTAGGAGAGGTAGTCCACGTCCTTCCGATCATGAAGGTCTCTGCTTTCATTTATGTTTTATCTATGCGACTGACATGCGGGTTCTGTAGGATATGTATATTACTTCCCAGGACAGTATGGACGATGAAGAGTAGAGAATATTAAGGGTGCGTTCTGGGTAGCCCGTCCCCTCTCCTAAGGATAGAGGAAATGATCAGGAACAAAGCTTGACATACAGCTAAGGAATATATTCAATGTGATGTTTGAGAATGAGATGTGTGTTGGATGTCACAAACGTCAAAAACTGCGGTACCCATGATGTCCCGATGGACTATAAGGGAGGAAACCACAGCATGCATGTGGCATCCACACCGTACGGTGATGTACAGCCTGTCGTATTTGTACAACTGGGGCATGGTGTGATATTGATCGAGGCAGCCGAGATGAGGACTTGACTGCGAGGCTCAAGAAAAGCATGGGTAACTTTACATAATGCAAAGCACTGCACTGTTGTCAGACCGTATATCACGCAAGACACGGGACTCACAAGTCAATCACATATTGATTGATTCTCTACGGAGGCGTGATATAGAGTATCGGAGATGGACTTGTGTATTTCTGTGAGAGCTTTGCAGCAGTGCTCGTTGAACCCACGAAAACATCTGGTAGTGCGAAGCGTGATGGATTTAGAGATCATAGATTTGCCTGCTCATGGAGAGTCACTCACCCGAGAAGCATCTGAAATTGCCCCAACACAGAGACTCACTGGACGGTATCTCGATGCTTCGTGTTGCTGGTCAAAGTAAATCATGGCCATTGACTGACAGCGACACATGGACAGCAAGTCTGAGAAGATTGGCGAACTCGCAAAGAATGCCGGCGAGGTTACAAACGCGAGACACGGGGGCAGGCTATAGAATAGTTCTCGGTTCTGGGGAAGGGATCGTTCCAAGAGGATCAGCCAAGTATTTGCGGAAAAACTCCCTCCAGTTAGCCTTTGAGGGCACGAAATGACCTATCTAGGGCGTCAGAAATGAGCAACAATAGGCGAAATTGGCTGACCGCCATCATGTTCCTCCAATCTCTTGTTCTGTGTAGTCACTGAACGTCGTCCAGATTCGCGAGACTTGCTATGTAGCAACAGAATCCTGGGGACATGGCTATGGCACTGAGAGGTGTGGTGGATTGTAACTTGTCCGTCAAGGAAGACGTACACTGGTTGAGTTTAAGTGCGTGCCAAGGGACGGCTGCGACAGAGACCCTAATACGCGTCCAGAAAAGGCCTGGAGGCACTACGCAATATATCCACAAATCGGGCATATTTCGATGGAGTGTTGTTGAATGTCGTCGTCGAACTCATCGTGGTTTATTGCCGTATCGCTTTTTCTCCGCCCGTGCAACTGCAAACAAAGCTCCACCCACCTCCATGGACCATGACGAGTTCGGCTGATCCTAACGCTTTTTCGCCTTTTTCCGAACCAATGGCAAGCATCTGCGAGCTGCTTGATGGCTTATGTAACAGCAGCCAGAGGGCTTGAAGATCACATTCTGGATTGCGCAGACCCAAGCTGCCTCAGGGAAGAGAATCATGACGAAGAGTTGACGAAGAGCGGCCATTCTCTTGATGAGTCAGAATCTCAAGTCAGGGTTTAGTCAGCATCAGGCGTTGGAGAAGGATAGAAAGAGGAGAGTCTGTCCGATCGGTTGCGAACTCATGGACCTAGCGTTTCTCAAGACCTGAGGCCACTCTGCACAAAGGAAGTCCCCTTGTGCCACGACTCTGCTCACTAGGGCGACCCAGGACTGTAGCGGGCTTTGCCGCTTGCCGGTTATTTTGCCTCTTGTTCTATAGGAACAAACGCCCTTATTGGCGGCGCTGGCCGCTTCCCAACCATACTTAGCACCTCAGTCCCTATGAAAGAACCTCGCTCGTCGACGACTTTTTTTATGCGCCAGAAGAGGAGACATGCTCGTCTCCTCCTTGAGCAAGATGTGAGTACACTTGGTTTCAAAGACTTTCACATCACACTCAAGTCTGCCATTAGGATGTACCCATAATGCGTCAGATATTCTCGGCCCAGCATCGGCCCCTCCGACCGCACAGGCAAGCGCCGTTCGTGGCTAGGTATGTTATCCGTCGTTCTACCGTGAATATGGTTCCAACATCCTGCTAGCTTTAAAAATTTCGCTTTCAAGCCGCCCGCCGGAGACGCTCCTCCGCTACGACCTGCGGCAGCGGCCACCCTGCAAGCCCCGCTAGTATCATCTGACCCTGCCGAAATGCCCTTGATACCTGACATCTTACCTCAGATCAATGCGCCATCAGTGCGTCCTACGCCTGACGCTTCTGCAGATGTCGAAATGCCCTTGGTACAACCTCCTGCACCTTCTTCGCCTCGACTTCCCGCGCATTCACCTAGACTTTCCACGCCTACTCCGCCTGGAATTCCTACGCCTTCTTCCCCTCGACTTCCCGTGCATTCACCTAGACTTTCCACGCCTACTCCGCCTAGGATTCCTACGCCTTCTCGGACACCTCTGAGGAATAGTAATTCGCCCACGCATTCTGGAGCAGTGGTCCAGCGTAACATCAAGAGTATAAGGCGTCGTGCAGATCCAGTGACTTGGTATCATACGTCCTCCAGGGATGCCATGGCAGTGCCCTCCGTCTCTCCCTCATCATACAGCCACGAGTTGCAGCGCGGTGACTTGCGCTTGCACAGGTCTGAGTCACCACAGCAACTTCAATCATGGGTCTGGGATGGATTGCGATGGGTCGATATCAAACATGGGGACGAGCATCCCAAATTACCTGGCTATCACCTCAAGTTGCTAGGCGATGAACCCAACTGGGTGACGAGGAAGACGGCAGTGGATAATTTAGGGAGGGCAAAGAAGGCTGCAATGTTAGCTAGGTCTTAATGTATTTTTTTGCCCATTCATAACGCGTTCTCTAGTATGTCGAGCGGCTGGGAAGAAATATAGTGATAGCGGTAACGGTTCGGCCCTTTGTTCGTGGCTGCTGATGTGTCTTGAGTCCCATCATCGCTCTTGTATGAGGTGTATCACGTTACGGATTTTGTCGCGTTTGGAAGGTTCTGTGTTATAGTACTCAGCCCAACGCCCTAACGTCCATCCAGGCGAGTTTGACTGTTCTAAGCCACACATCAGCAATACATACATCCTGTAACGAATACACTCACCAATGACTTCCACAGGTGTTTCAGGACCAACTTCATCCGCGACATCTTGAACCGAGAATTCGGGTGGAGGCATCTTCATTCTTAGTCCCTCCGGATTCTCCACTACAATGGGTTCACGCATCGCGGTTTCATCGTTCTCCAGCCATTCCAGGCCCACTGATCCAGTGTTAGATATACATAGTTGAATCACGACTAGTATGCACCATTTGTTGATCAACTCCAGGTCACTACCGTCCCCTACGCATGCCCAGTGGAACCAAATTTTGCAGGCGTCACAGCGTATCCAACTGCTCTTTTCTCCATGCACGCCCTCTCTGCATGATGGGCACACATCTTCATTTGTCTTGGTTGGTGTGGATTCTGCCTGCGTGGGCTCTGGTTCGTCCTCCATCGGTGTCAACGACGAACGTGACGAGCTCGGCGAGCGCTCTGGTGACTTTTGAGTTGCCGAACGTGTAATGCGACGTCCCAACCGGTTCTCGGGATGTGTGGCGTTTGACGACAAACCTTGCAGTATACACATTTGAATTATATACGCGTCACTCACGCGAAGTGATTCAAGATGGAGCTCATCTGAATTAAATTCGGTGACAACAAACGTCTGACAATCTTCCATGTGCTGAGTGCATACAGCGCAAACGGGATCGGCCTTCCACTGCGTCCCTTCAAAATAGGCAGCCTGACAGGCAAGAACAGTGCTACTGGGTACGAGTTCTGGCCATCTATTCTCTCGATCGACGGCATCCGCTGCGACAACAGATATATTCGACTGTTTTTGTTCTCGACGGGCTAGTCTGAGACGATCCAAACAACTCAAAGGATCCAATTCGAGTCTTATAACAGTGTCAGACGCACATTGGCCGCAGTAACTTGCCGTGCTAATATGCGGGCGAGTAATTTTTCAGTTGGCGATACACGAGTAAAATATCAATTCTAATACATGGACGCAGTATGCGCCTTGGCATGTCTCAGTTCATGGCAGGGCTGAGTTAAGTGTAGACTAAGACAAGAACTGCCCACTCAATATCACGTGAGTGTCTGTCGTCGTCGGGAATTGGCGCGAACGCGGCGTTACGATCATATGATAATGTAAGCGTCTTGTAAGCTTGTTGTAAGCAGTCAGCGCTTCAGCCTTTGTCTTTATCGCTTTGCTCTTGCCATGAATCAGTTTTCATCAGACCTCGTATGCGCGCTAGGCGTCTTGTCTTCATCAGTCCTCGGTGACGAGTGCGTAGCATTGTTTTCATCAGTCCTCGTGGTATGCGTTTTGTCATAGATTCCACCCATAGCGCCTGGTGAGCAGCGTCAGTATTCACGTTGATGCCATTTATTCATCGTGACCATCCAGCTTCGTTATCAACAACTTTCAGCCAGGTTCACCTTCCCGAACATACCGTCGATGCTGTCCGCACGATCGTCTCCTTGCCTCTTCTCCTTGCCTCTACTTCACCCAGCGGCGTTCCAGCAAGGTATTCTGAAGGAACACGGTATGACGGGATGTCTTCTCTTCGGGTCCCCAAGGAACAGGCAAAACGTTGGTTGTCCGTGCACTTGCAAAAGAGGCTGGTTGTCGGATGCTGATCATATCACCCTCGGACGTCATGGACATGGTACGTTTATCTTCGTTCTATCTCTGTGACTCGCTAACTCCTTGCTTTAGTACGTCGGTGAAGGCGAAAAGCTTGTTAAAGCCGTTTTCTCGCTCGCACGCCGTCTCTCGCCCTGTCTTCCTAGACGTAATGGATGCACTCTTTGGAGCGCGGGTGTCAGGGCGCGAGAGCGGTGGAGCATTTGCGCATCGTGGGGTCATCACTGAGTTCATGCAGGAGATGGACGGACTGAAATCATCGAAAGAGGATAGGGTGATTGTGATTGGTGCAACGAATCGGCCATTTGATTTAGATGATGCGGTATTGAGGAGGGTACCAAGGCGGTTGCTAGTCGATCTGCCTGGAGAGAAGGAGCGTGAAGGCAAGTTTTGATCTTTTAATCTGTTCTGTTCTATTTCATCTGACACGATTGATCTTAACACAGAGATACTGAAGATTTTACTTCGGGACGATACAGAATCACTGCAAGCCAAACCAGATGCACCTATATCATTCCCTGTCACCGATGACCTGCCCCTCATGTTCCCGACGACGACGACATCCACCTCCGAAGCGCCTTCCACCCACAGCCATCCCGAGCGTTCAGCCATTCCTGCGCATGTTCAAGGCGCGAGTGTGACGTTTGACGCGAAAGTGACTACGCCTCCGCGGACTGGTTCGCCTGAGCGTAGAAGAGCACTCTTGACGCATAATATTCAGAGACTTGCGAGGAAGATCAGTCTCAGCGGGAAGGCTCCAAAGCTACCTGGGGTTTTACGCAGGGACACGAGCATGCGAGAATCAAGTATGGCGAGCAGTAGGAGCGGTGCTGGAACTGCAGCCACAGCTTCTTCCGACGCCAACAAACTATCTCATCATCCAATGTAGTACATGTGCAATAAAGAGTTCATTTCCGAGACACAGGAGCCGCTTTTGATATGATGCAGTTGCGCTGAGAGAAAACGTTTGGCGATAGGCGAGTGCGATAAGAGCAGCACGGCGTAAAATGATTCTGAAAAACACAAGTCAATGAACGCTTTGTCTGATGGGCCACGCTTACATAATTTCCTCGTTTTATGCGCGGAAACATAGAATAACTTTTGTTGTGTCACACATTTTTTATGTTTTTATTTTTTTTTGTCCACAGAACATAGTAAATGTTAATTGAATGTTGCTCAGGAGGAACATCTTGGAACCATCATTTATTTATTTTTACAAAACATAAAAAATGTCTCACAAATGTCCTATCAACAAATATGGGGTGTGGCGTAAAAACCGGTGGATGACACCCTTAAAGGGGTGATGTGGTTTTTGTAGTGGATAAAACCGTTAAAGGTGTTATAGTTAATAAGGGTGTGGGAAAGGTGAAGTGACGTCGAAGTGGTGGTGTGGTGTTATCCAGGGGGAAGTATATATTCATCATCAAATCATATATATGTATATTGTATTGTATTATCTGGCGAAAAAAACGAGTAAACATACGGACGAGGAGGAGGTCCCCGTTAAGTTGTATACCATTCCATATTTTGTGAAAGCGTGAAAACGGGGAAACTGTCCCTCCACAAGACACCGTAATTCTTGTACTAATCATCATATATACTTATATAAGGGTAGAAAAAAACTGGAAGATTTCGTGGAATGTAGTTATCCATATCAGTGACGTCCGTGGTTGAGTAAAAGGAAGTGGTTTGTAGGTTTATTTTAACTTAATCTTCTATCTTTAAATGAACATAAAATGGATGGTTTTGTAACTTTTAAAAATTAGTTACATAGTTGTTAAAAGACATACACCTTGTACTAGGTTTTTACTCAGTACAAGGAAGCTCTTTCTGTGATGTAAAAGGTAAGTAGTAGAAAGTTTATTGTTGACTACTAGTACAATTAATAAAACAGACACAAAAAGTTTACAAAACACACAGTTATCAGTTTTAATAAAGTAGGTCAAGTGACGTACAAACTAGGTACTTGTAAAAAATTTTTTCTTGTCTAGTATAGTACATAAATTGTTTACAAAACAGAATCTTTTGACTTCTTTCTAAATTTTCAAGGAAAC
>JRHT02000100.1:1205-97889 GCA_011800875.2 Suillus brevipes Sb2 | reverse complement strand
ATCCGGCCTTGCCTAATCGGCCGGGCCTGCTCAGTCCAAGTCCTTGCCTTATACTGTTATGGTACCTCATTACTTGTCTCTACCAGCATCAGTCCTAGGAGACTCTTCCGTTCTCTCGTACACATCTATTCGTATCAGTGCTTAAGTTGTCCTTAAAGTACTGTATTTTGAAGTTACCACCATAAACGAAACGCGAACTCGTACCATCTCGACCTATTGAAGAGCACCAGCAACCAATTGGTACCCTCCCTCGGTGCGTTCTTTATATAGTTGTATATACACTCACTGAACTCTAGCAGTGCTGCTGGACCGAGTTGAGGATTCACTAATAACTAACTTCACTTACGCCCTCACGGTCACTCTGCGGCTAACACTACTTTACCGTGTACCTCAGACCAGCTTTACAGCGTTATAAGGAAGCTCTATGACTTTAACTACTATTTTTGCCACACGGAGTTTAGCACCTCTGGGTGTCACTATAAGACGTCAAACTACAGTGGTACCTGTATCAACACTCTTACATACATGAGCTCTGCACTCTCGACACTTACCCAATCGGAAAGACGTTGTTGGGACGATGTTTGACTGATTGGTCGACCAGGTGATTCAAATAGTGTCACACTTCCCCTTTAAAAGCTAACACGTAGTCCTTCTCTAGCACGTCGCTACCGGGTTCCAGTTCCTGGTTTCGCACTATACAACTGAGAGATGGTTTGGTATCCCACACCCCTTAAGGTTGAGGTGGAAGCTCAACAAAGTTTTATACTATAAGGGCGACATCTCTGAGCGTAGAGATACTCGCACGTAATACCTTAAGAGGGTTAAGGTTTCGTGTTTGAGCGTCGACACGTAAGGGATCGGTAACGGAATATCTCGCGTCGCAAGGGCGCGTAACGCGCTACGCGCGCGCTGAAAGGGCGCGAAAATAGTGGGATAGTAGGTCGTCGTAGGTAGGTATCAAGTCGTTCAGAGTGACCATACATAAAAGCGTAAAAATAAGTAATACCACGGTATAATGTCGTACCTGGGAATGAATGTATAAGACAATGTATAAAGTATGAGCCGAGCCGAATCGGAGCGCATCGCGCGAATCGATCTATATATCGAGGTGTGAAAAAGCGTAAAAATGTGTAGAATGAAGTGGTGGAATGACCTGGAGAGTCGTACAGATATCGATCTGAATCTTCGATAATCGTCGTGAATAAGAGATATAAGTAATTCGAAAATAGGTAACGTGATGTTAAAAGGCGTGAAAGCGTGAAAGCGCAAAAGGTGTAAAGCGCAGTGCGCAAGGGTGCGGGTGCGCGAATGTCGCGCGCTGCAGGTAATCGAAGCACGTAAAGAATCGAAAGTTTGCTCAGCGACGCGCTGGGCACCTAAACAAAGGAACGAAGGGGAACCTAGCTTGTGCGAACAGATACGTTCGTATCGTCGGATCCGATGCGTTGAGCCAGTAATATAGTCGAGGAGACTTCATTTCCTCGAGTCCCCATTAGTATGTGCTTCTTTCTACCCCTATGTGCCCAGACCTTCATGACAGTTAATTTCCGACTCCATTCTGATCCTTCCGTTAGTCTATTCATTTCCTATTCATTTAACTCGTTCCCTTTGTTCTATTTCATATCCGGCTCCACTCTTGATCGTCCGCAGCTTTATTCTTTTAAGTTAGACTCTCCAGTACATAGCATTGACTTCCAAGGGCTGCGCTTCAACCGGACATCTGACGGAAGTGCTACAGTATATAAACCCTTTGTAACCTGTAGTATTTCCTTAGTTTGAATATCATCTTAGACTTGTCCTTTCCTTGTGTCCTTCGGACCTCCGGCCTAGTCTCGTCCTCCCCCTCCGAGCCTCGGGATTATATCCCTAAGGCTAAACACCTCCGTCCCACCTTCGGGTAACCCCTATATGGTTCCGGACTTCGGACTTCGCCTGTCCGGACGACTCATACACCTCCGTCCGTCGATATCCGCCCTTCGTAAATTAGGGGCACGTACTCGGGTAAAGGGCGCAGCGCATGAGCTGAAGCCAAGCCCCTCCGGACTATCCGTTGAGCATAGTCTTAACAGGTATTCATACCACATCTACCATACCAACAACGTGTTCGCTGGATTTCAACCAGTCCAACGATCCCATCATGTATCCCCCTCTGTCCCCTGATGAATGCTTAGTGGCGGCGGCAGCAATCCCATGTCCACCAAAGGCAATGCCTCCTTGCAACTCATCTTGTGTGTGAGTAACTGTTTTATCTTCACTTGTGAAATGAAGCTAAGGGTTGTCTGCAAGCTTACGCCCACATAACGGCCCCATGCCATATGCAAATACTTCTACACCACGTCAGAAAAAGAGACTGGTGGCTAGAACGTGACATTGTTGATATTGATACCATATAGTTCTTATCTTTACATGTGTATACCACCATACTCATACCGATGTAGCCAATCAGAATTGTTCTCCTTCCTGAATTTCCCGATTCTCACGCTATGCATCTCTTGCTATCTTTTCCCCTTCAACATGCTGTGCAGTCCTTCAAGCTGCATCACCTTCATGAAGGTTTCAATATGATCCACTACTGAATAACAGACCTTATCGAATTCCATCAATGTTGCGACCACAAGCTCAGCATAACATTCAAGCCTTCAAGGTACTTGATCCTCATAGTTGCACCTGTATTCACTGATGCTATCCCTGAGATGCGGACACCTTCATGGTGCTCCTGCAGAAATATTTAGCCAACAGACTACTTCCTTTTCACTGGGTGACTTCATCGCATTGTGATATATAGTAAATTTTCAATCGAGCAGCCGATTGATGAAGGTATTTCTTTTCACTTGATTGATTGCGCAATGCCATAGCTAAGAGATTATATTTGTTAAGAGCAATTTGGGCCATCTGGCTGCTATCTACCTACACCTGTGCCATGTCCGGGACATTTTCGTCAACACATTGCTGCCCTCTTTCTGTATGAAAGTGTTGTGTTGCAGCTGTTTTCAATTCATTTATTAGCCGAGGATGAATGTTGCTCGACATCCAGCACGATCCATGTGATGGGGATTTACTATAGGTCAGTCCTAGCCTCCTCTTCCCTATTCATTGATCGCAGACAGACGACAATACTGCCCTCGTTCTGCCCCTGATTAGGGTGGCACAATTTATCATGAAGCATATGCCCAGTGCCCAGCCTGCCGCATGGGGGGATTCCCCAATGCACAGCATCTCTTTACTGCATCGCCTTGCACTGCAGGCACTCACTTTATATATAGATGTTAAAATATGTGGTTGAATCCTCACAATCCTCACTATCCTCACCATGCCTCGCCAACGTGGGCAGGGCAGGTGAGTTGTAGCGCCCACAGCTGCTGAACCCCTGCTATACCCGCGATCACCCCTGCTATACCCGCTATTACACCTGCTATCGCTCCTGACATCCCTGCTATCACCCCTGCCATTACTGGTGTCCCCACTGCTATCTTAGCATCAGCACACGCTACCACCCTTCATATTGCCTGTCGACTCCCCATAGCCAACATTCCAACTTGCACTGGTCCAAGTCGTACAACAGACGAGGGGGAATATCTCAATCTCAATGTTTCTAGTGAAGAGGACGAAGATGGAGTAGCACCTAGCCCACTTCAAACGACCACAGGTACCGCCCAGACCAACCCATATGCCACGGGTGGTCAAGGAAAGCGGCCCAAAGCTGCTCAAGATTCGCTCCACTTTTTCAGGGATGATACCACCAATAAGTGCCGAGTCTGCAAACTGTGCGAGTAAGTATCGCCTCTATGAGTCCTTGTTCTTTCTTACAGATTTTACCAGGGAGCTTCATGCAAAAGACCCGGAATACATTATCACAACACACAGCAATAGCACTGGGACCACAACCCGTCGTAAACATCTTTTTTTTCAAGTTCACACCCAGCGCTACATCGAGGCATTAGAAAGTAACTGCTGGCCTGTATACATACCAACCTTGAAACAACATATCAATGATGGCTGGACACTGGCAGGTATACTTCAAGCACTGAAGGACCCATCTAAAACAATCGACTCACTCGGTTCCCCCCCAAATCGTTGAATTGGTGACTCACTCCTAGGAACTTTGGGACCTTTGGGCGAGGTATTATCTGAGTTCTCACCAGATGAGATGCACCGCCAGCTTATTAAATTCATAGTGGCGGATGACCAGGTGAGTCATTCGCTTTTTACATGCTTTTGTTCTCAATGATCTTCGGGCCATCAATGTCGTCAAGGTCCCCGAATTTCAACGATTGCTCCGTGTTCTGCGACCAGAGCTTCAAGACACAAATATTTTTCATCGAACAAAAATTCGCGAATTGATACTTCAGGCATTCAACAAATATTTCGCAGTTTTGAAGCAGGACCTTGCGGTAAGTGCACAGTTGTTGAGAGTCCCACAAACTTATATCTTTCAGGTGGCGTGAGGCAAAGTCTCATTCACATCTGACATGTGGTCGAATCATAAGCTCTGTCCGTTCATGGCAGTTACTGCTCACTGGATTGCTAGAGAGAAAAATTCAATGGTGCTTGTCCTGAAGGCAGCGCGGATTGCATTCCACCATGTCCCTGGCAGTTATACCGGAGTATTGCTAGCACGTGAGATGGTGATGCTTCTTGATCCTGCTGAGGTGATGTAGAATGTAAGTGTTCATTTTTTCCATGTGGCATACTCTGACTTCGTTTAGATGGGGCACTTTACTTTAGACAATGCCGGCAATAATGGCACTTGCATGGAAGAGCTCTCGTCCTTACTGAGTGAATGGGATGTAACTTTTCATCCAGTCGCTCACCAAATCCCGTGTTTCCCGCACATCATTAATATATGTGTGCAGCATATCCTGCACGACTACTCAACAGCTGATTTTACATACATGGACGATAGTTAACTAATAGATGGCATAACCATCCAGAAGGAGGCGTACATCACAGCCTTAAAAGTCAAGACTCTTGACTGCGCCAGAGATATTATATGCACAATCCACAGGTCAAATGGATGACGCGAGGGTTTTAAGGACATGATTGTGAAGGGGAATGAAAGGGGTTGGTACAAGGACAAGGATGGCAATCCCAAGCAGCTCCAAGTTGTCGAACTTCTGCTGGATGAAGCCACACGATGGGATTTGTGCTTCATTATGCTGAACCGTTTTCGGACCCTCCGCAAGGTAAGCTCCCCCAACTATACATCTCGTTATGGCCTTATAGTCGCCCAGTCTGTTGATAGGTTCCTCCAACAATCCCTGCCGGCGAAAAGGCTGACTCCAATGCAGTGGCATTTCCTGGAGGACCTCAAGGTAATTTTAGAGGTCAGTGTTGCTGTACTTGTGATCCATTTACCATTTTATAATAGGTGCCACACGTCGCTCAGCAAATTACGTCAACTGAAAAGACTCCTGTGCTGAGTCTCACGGTTCCAGCTTTCAAAGAGTTGATCGAACAGTGGAAGAAGATTGCAGATTACATTCCACACTGTGCACCTCTCATCGAGATAGGCTTGCTCTGGGCTGACAAGTATGATGAACGAATGAGCGCTACAAATGCATACGCAGTTTCAATGTGTCAGTCCGGTGATTTATTGAAGGTGTTTAATTTCTCACATGATTTTGCAGTCATTGATCCTGTGATCAGGATGTCATGGGTTCCAGATCATTGGGATGAAGCCCGATGTAACGCCGTCAAGATGCACATACTTGAATTGGTACATCTAATTCACCAGTACCACTGCTCAAAGTTTGAACTTATCATTTTATATTTTTCAGATGCATGCCAAGAGAGCGGCATTGAAGCCCACTGAAACTGTCAGGCCTCCAGTGACACAGCAGCAGCCTCGCTTGCTAGGCTCATGCCGCTATGGACTTCCTGATATGATCCCGCTAACGAGTGTCCGCGAGGGTGCCCAAACAGTCAATCAGGAGTTCAGAGCATACAGCATGGCTACTCTCAGCAGCAAGGGGACAAACATCCTTGGATTCTGGCAGGTGAGAGCTGTGTCTCCTTAAGTTAAAGCTCTCGTCGTTGACCACCAGAGGCTGGCCAGGTTTCTGAGGCGGTTTTTCCAACAATATTCGCTCTGGCGATGGATTATCTACCCATACAGGCCTCCTCTGTTCTGTGTGAATGGGTCTTCTCGTCGAGTAGTGAAACCGACACTAAGAAACAGAATCGCATCACCCCAGTGCTGATGGAGGCCCTCCAAATCGTCAAGTTCCTCCTGAAAAAGAGCAGCTCAACTTTACCAAAGGTTGGGCAGCATCCCAAAAGGAGATGGAGTTCCAGATGTTGATGGAAGACTCTGAGTCTGACGATGAACACCCGTTTCTTGACAATGGCAGCTTACAAGGTGACAGTCAAGTGCACGATGCTCTTCTCAAGGCTATTGCAGAGTATGAGTGCAACAATATTGATAACATTGCCACCGTCTATTCCCCGTGATGTTCATTGATATATAAAGCTGACTTTCGGTTTACCCCTCACACAGATCTTCACACAGTTAATCATGCCCTGTCAGAGAGCTATGTGTTCAACCCAGCGGCAAAGGTAGAAGCCTGGTCACTCCCTCCGCATATTTGCGCATGGTCCTCGCATATCCCAACCTTCGCCAACATCCTGAGGTACAGACTCGTGCACTGTGGATTGGGTCAATTCCAAGCACTACAATGCCTGCAACGATCCTGAGTGTTTTCAGTCCCTATGGACCTATTTACTCTGCGAGGGTGTTGACGCATAAAAATTATGGATTCAGTGAGTGTTGAGTGTCATGAGGTGTTCTGGTGTTAATCCTCTGACAGTCAACTTTGAACGTCTGGATGACGCTGTATGTGCCAGGAAGGCGTTGAATGGTCGTGATGTCCTTGGTAGCGACATTGGTGCTATCCATATCGGCTTTGCCAAGGTCCCTCTCTTCGCAGCGTGAAGGGCATATCCACTATTCCAGCAGATCAGCAAGTACTTGGTGGTCAGGTGGAGAACTACTGTTCGAATCTTTTGCTTAGCATGATTGGCTCTGGCATGCACAATATCGTGTATGTTTCTGACAGTCTGTCGAAACCTGCTGGATGATTGCCGTTGGTTACAGAGCAGTAGATGATCATGAAGGAGTTGACAGCTGGTAGCCCTGATGCTGATTTTGATATTCAGTCATTGTCTGGTATGTGTTTTCAGGTCGCTGAATTCAGGGGGCCTCTGACAGGCGTTCACAGAGTTCTGCCCCCCGACGATGTACTACACAATGATTCCACTTGTTTTTGAGAGACCTAACAACAGGCGCTGGGATGCCTCAAAATTGCGCGAACTCTGGAAGAGGCTAGATTCTGGTACGATGACCATGGAGGAAACTGATCAAGTTGCTGGTGACTTTTTGGATGGCGAGATTATCGACTTGGCCTCGGACTCGCTCAAGGTCGCTTCAATGCACTTAGCATGAGAGCGTGTCTTGAAAGCCCACATATTATGTCGAGCCAGCAATGTTGTATTGCTACTGCCGTGATCATGGACTCTATTCCTCTGGTGACAAACACTATGTATTCAGCCTGGAGACGAAGGCGAAAAGGAAGGATTTCTACTTGGTATGTCTACTTTTGACATCGCGCTACCCCCGGCTCAAATGAAGTTTCCTCAACACCCTTTTCACCCATCTCTTCACCCGCCCTTCGCCCACTGCTCCCTTGACTCCCTCGATGTTTCTTCTCACCTAAGTTTGCGA
Source organism: Suillus brevipes Sb2 (assembly GCA_011800875.2). Taxonomy (NCBI): domain Eukaryota; kingdom Fungi; phylum Basidiomycota; class Agaricomycetes; order Boletales; family Suillaceae; genus Suillus; species Suillus brevipes. The sequence continues at coordinate 90,169 of JRHT02000100.1, read as the reverse complement.
CGAACTTCAGCTTTGTGAAGCCGCATTCCTTATCTCTGCTTTCTTCGCCTTGATCCTGCGAGTGTGATCCACACTACAGTACAACTAGATCGGGTAAGTTTTCTGAACATCAGATCAAAAGGTTGACTTACATTGACTTGGGGACCCATATCAAATGACGATTGTCGATATTGGATATGAATTGAGATTCTAGCGTGTGTTGTAGACAGACGTTAGCGCTGCCTAATTTGGAACGTAGGCCCTTGGGCTATTATTATGACTTAATGTACTTACTATTTATAAATCAATACAAATATATTAAACATCTATTCTAATTTTAAATGGGGCTGGAGCTGGCTTGAGCTGGCTTGAAGCCTTATGAAACAGCTCTAATAACCGGACCGAGTCATATATTATGTAAGCTTCAAAAGGTACACGGCTAACTTAATTAAAGCTCCGCTCTCGGCTAAAGCCGGCCGCAAGCCAAACCTGCGGCAACACTAATGACAACAATCAAGTGGCCTGTCAATCATGTGGAGCTTGTGCCACTGACACTGGGGTTTAGTCAGCCGAAGCCACGTGCCCAAGGTAGCTGCTGCATAGCACTATGCAGTGGGTCCTCGTGTAGGATAGCATACATATCACAATGTACAGTGCCTTACAGTGACATATAGCGATGTATAGTGTCATACAGTGAGTGCATAAAGCCAACATAAAGCTATTTGAACTATTAATATCTACTAGTAGTATCATCTTCAGCCTAGCACAGGCTAGTAGTACTAGTACTACTAGGACTTCAACATGATTGAATCATGAGTTTGAGATAGCATAGTAGAAGTTCTTGTTGATGTATTTGTTCAAGAAGAATGTCTGAGAAAAGTGTGCACTATTCTCTGCTGTTAGATGGGAATCAGCAACACAGCCAAAGCGGGGGATGATGTGAGCCAAAGAATGAAGTTGATCTAGTGGGAGGATGTTACCAAAGGGAGTCCCTGCTGATTGCATTGCGCGTTGAAGAATCAACAATTCAGCTGAGGGTGCAGCTGATAACTGTTGGGTCTGACTGCCTAGCTGCTATGTCTAGTAGACAGTGTTCGACCCTAAAGGGGTTTCTGATCCAGGCTCAGAGCTCAGAGAGAGGAAAAACTATTCACAACTAGGGACTCATACTGGTAACTGGTGAAAGAATGTATTGATTATGTAAGCACCAAAAATACAAACATAAGTAATGTAAAAAACAGCCTCTACAAGCCTAGCCAGGAAAGTATTGTCACAGCGTTTTAAAACATTCATTTGCATTGTACATTCCAGTAAGTTGCCATGTCGCTGAGGCATGACATCCAGCTGCTGGACATAAGTAAGGAAATGCGCGGCCCAAGAGGCACTACTAGTACTACTAGTAATTTGTCCTCTGAGTCCTGAAGGAAGTGGTTGCATGATAAGGTGCACCTCTACAACAGCATGGCCTGCAAGTTGTTCAGACGTGAAAATCAGACATAGTGATAATATACAAATCATGATGGGCATTTGAAAAAAATACCTTTGAGCCCACTAGCAGGCCATTCTTCATTTATGGTGTCATCAACAGCAAAAATAGCTGCATTGTAGTGGCCATACTTCCAAGTTGTGCTTGGAGGAGATGCATTGACCGTGAGAGCAGGAGGGATGATTGATGGGTTGTGGTATGATACCTGCTGCACACATACTTTGAACCAGACCATAAGGTCATTGAATGGAAGAGGTGCATTGGGTGGTGCTTGGTGTTGTCCCCCCAGTGAGTGGAATTTCTGAGATGTTGGACCCTTTTTTTTGATTTTGTTTGGGGGGGGTTCCCGGCAGTTCGGTTGGGGGGATTTTTTCGGGGCCACCTTGACTGGTATGTGTTGTATGGAAGGATCAAAATTTCAGTGGATTGCTGTCACACTGACCACAAATGTGTGGGGAGGTCTGGCTACTTTGATATTTAAAGAGGCTTGCTCTGCCTTCCTGAAGAAATTGGTCACCATACGCTTCGGCCCACAGAGATCATCTTGAACTGCCTGCAAATGTGCTTCATCAATGTCTGGATCTTCATTTGAGTCATAATATTCTGAATCAACATCAATCAATCGATAAGCAGAAGCTTGTGATGGTGTTTGTGACTGAGTGATTATTGATGTTGCGATCTGAAAGTTTTGGCACTTGTCTTGGCGATCAAGAAACTGGCATATCTGAGCATCATAATTGTTGTTGTTGGAGGAATCTGTAGGATTCTTGATTAGGGTGATATGAGCATGCTCTGTGGTATCGGCAGACCACTGCAAGGGAGAGCCAACTTGACATATACTGTGTACGACACTCTGCATCAACTCCAGCTTCGGTATATGCCAGTTGTCGAGGACCTGTTTGCTCTGGGCACCTCGATGCACTCCGCAGCAATGATATCTGGCTTGTATTCATGAAATTCCTTGAGGGCACCAAGAATCTTTTGACAGTGTGTTTCGTTGATTGTTGTTGCTTGTGATAAGTAGCGAAAGTCCATCAGCACATGAACAGCTATGACAACACCATGGGAAGCTGCATCTGCGATGAGAGCAACAATATAACATTGCATGTCACACTGGGCTCTTCCAGTGACTTGTTTAATCTTTGAAACACCATCCTTGAAGCGTCGGAAAGTCATGAGTGGTTGTAAAATGGAGAAGCAAAAGTCTAGTTCCTGCGAGCCAACAGCTGCAAGACACCACTTTTAGATTGTGGTCATAGAACTCACGGTGCCAGTGATGTAGGGGTTCAGGAGTGAAAAACAGATGTGGCTCTGCAAGTGGTCAATCACACCAGAATGGTCGGGCAACATCACTCAGGTGGAAGGCAGTGCATGCGTCAAAATAGCCTTTGACATCAAGGGGATCACAAACAATACTTGAAATCTGGTTAAGAGTTGTTTTAGCTGTTTGAGGGGGGTGTTGGAAGGTGTCTCCGAAATTTTTGTACATAGCCATGGTTACTGGTGAGGTCTTTCCTCAAACACATGAGAGCATGCATGCCTCGGATGTATCGACAATGTACAAAGCTAAGGGGGTAAAACAATATCTGAGGTTTCCAAGTGAGTCTGACATCATCCACCCGATGCGTGCAGCTTGCTTGAGCAGCTCTAGCACAATATCTAGACATTGGTGGACTAAGCGGGCTTCAAGAACACTCTGCATCCACTTCACTGGATGCAGAAATTCAGCAATTGGAAGCAGCGCTGCCAAGAGGAAAGCATTCGAGGATGCCTTGTTTCGAGTTGCCATCTTAATATTGGCAAGGCTGATCAGGAGTGGGTGAGCAACACGTCCCCCAGTCATGTTGGTAATGTTAGTCTTATCAGAAAAAAGTACGGTGCCTAACAATGTCGCACCATCTGGAAGTTGTGACTAGTTGTGACTAGTATGATGGAGTGAGAGAGTTAGCAAGACGAACTTGGAGATCATTGATAGTAAAGTACATACCTGCATTGACCATGCTGCGTCCCCTGTCAGCCATTCACTGTAAATTCATACTGTACATTCCGCTGTTTCATACACACATTGAGGAGTGACATCAATTTCATTGGCAAAGAGCGGGTGACTAAAAAGTGATTCAATGCAATCCAACGGATCACGCCAGTAAAATTGCAGAGGTTGCTTTGTTGGATGAGTCATCAAAATGATGTGGTACTGCCATTTCGGAACAGAAGGCAGCAGCTCAGCAAGACCACATAATTCCTTGGCTGTATGAAATGAGAGAGACAACACTTTAATTTATAGAGAAATCAGCACTTGGGATGGCAACACACTCGTTCCAGCCCCAGGAACTTGTCTATGGCTGCCATACTTAATGTCGAGCACAGGAGAAATCTTCCAAGTTCCCAGTTCTGACGGGATGCGAATGGATAGTAAAGGTTGTCCTTGCGATATACTGCATATGGGTCCATATTAAACCTGTCAAGAAAGGTCTGGCCATGCCGATATACATTCACGGCGCCCTCAAAGCACTCGATGTAAGGTTTCTCTAAAGTTTGGCTGCCAAAAGGCTCTTCAACGGACCCTGGTGGGTCATTCGCTAAGCCCACTATGCCTCCCTCATCACCATAGAGATAGCCAGAGTCACTCATGCCCTGAGCATCCGCTGTTTCCCCAAACTCCGATGTAGAGACTCGATCCTGAGTAGCCTCACAATGGCTTGTATTGCAATGTAGGTCGAGTCTACTATACTATGCATGCAACGCAACACTTGCGCGATAAACGCGACGTTCGCGCGACGCGCGCTACTTAGGCGACACTTTCGCGACATAGGCGACACTTGCGCGACTTGCGAGCGCTTTAGGCGAACTTTCCCGCGCCTAAGCGCTATAGGGCGCCTGACTTCCCAGTGTGTTTTCCCATGTCCAACCAAGTTCCCAGGTATGCATTTCTCCATTTATCATTTATTTCAACATCGTACCATGTTTATTTTCACTTGGTACACATTTTTCACATTACACCATCACCATCTACCACCATCATACACAGTTACCATCTTCGAGTTTTTTTATTATGTTTTGAATAAATCATCACAAACCCTAGTAGCAGTTAGCTCTAGTGGTTATATCTGCATCAGCCATCCTATCCGCATCTCAGTACACGTCTTAACGTCTCGCTATCGCTCGCATACCGCTTTCACCCAGTTCCGCTTTTTGACGCGCGACTTTCCCGCGCTTCGCGCATTCCCCCTAGAGTTGTCACCAGTGGATACTCGCTTTCTCCGCTTCCCCTAAGGGACGAACATATCGCACCATTATTTTCCTCCCTTCAACATTTATATCAGCTGCACCCTCAGCTGTGTTGAAGATCCTTCACCGAGTCAGCTTGGACTTGTAAGTCCATTAGGGAATCTTGAAAGGGCTTGGTATTCTGGAATGACAAGGGTCAGATGATGACTCAGATGAGTCCAGAGTTGTGTGCTGGTCCGCCAACTGTGAGTCTTGCAAAATTTGTGCTGCGCTCTCAAGCTGCTCAATCCATCGTAGACAGGAGGTAAGGGGCTGACTCAGGTGTCGTGAAACAGCTCAAGCACTCTCAAATTGTTTCAAACAATTAGGGCAGTCGGCTGTCATTGAGTTGGGATGGAGTAGTACATAGGCTACTACTAGTACTAGCATAAGCTGATGAAGTGTATGTAATCACTGATACTAGTACAGCCACATGCTGTGACACTCAATTTAGGTTTGATTCTCTCTGTTATCCACCTAGTTGTGTGCTATCATGGGCCGACAGAAAAAGCAACGAGTCGGGGCCACAAAGGTTCAAGTTGTCAAATCAGACATCGACATCGATGAACCAGTGACACCAGTCCAACCTCCCCATTGCCATATAAACTGACCTGGCACTGGCACTGGAGGAAGGAATTCTCAGCTAGAGAAGATAGGAAACACTATCCAGACCCTAGCCAGAGCACCTGGCAAATCAAAGGTTCAGAATGTCATTGGCCCTCTTGACAAACCTGAAAATATAATGGCTCCACCAGTGACAAAGAAGAAGGGGAGAGGAAAAGCGGTGCCCTGGCAGCTTGAGAGGAACTTGAGTGTAATAGTAAGTATTACATGCTTGGTCAATGTTCATTTCTGAACTGCATCATCGCAGTACCATCCTTGACTATTATCTTAGTACTAATGTTAAGTATTCAGCAGGAGACATCCGAGTCAGGCCACACCGCTGCAGGTCCCACACCTTCTTTACACATGACAGACCAAGGAAGGTTGGATTGCAGGATTGTCCAATTCCCTCAACATATGTTGGGTCCAAACCACTCTCCCATCAAACAAATTCTCAGTCTGACTTGACAATATCTCCTGCCCAGCCTGATGTCCATGATCAAGGTACCTCTCAAGGAGCTTCTCAAGGAGCTTCTCATGGTGGTTCTTGTGGTGGTTCTCACAGTGTTTCTCAAGGTGTTTCTCGCGGTGTTTCTCACAGCATCTCTCAAGATGCCTCTCTTTGTGACCCTCAGGCTGATGGAATCAGAATTCCGGCTGTCAGTACTTGCACTGTTTCTTATGCTATTCCTCAGTCTGTCAGTGCTCGTATCGTCTCCCATGCCATTTCTCAGTCTGTCAGCAACCAACACTTGGGTCCATCTATTCCCACAATCAACTCTGCTGTTCAGCAGGAGCCATCAACAATCAAAACACTCTATCGCACTGTTTCTCATACTCCTCCTGCTTTCGGTTCTTCCCCTAGCCAAGACATGTTTGTTGATGGAACTGAAGAAGGTAACAAAGAGGCGGATGAAGAAGGTAATGAAGAGGTCGATGAAGAAGCAAACTTTGATGAGGACAACATTTATATTGAGGGTCAAGGTTTTACAGAAGACAATGGCATTGATAACAATATGGAGTATGAGGAGGGTTTTCATGGCGGGAGTGACAACATCATGCACCTGTCAGATCGCGATAACCAAACTTACCCTGGCAACAACCAAGTCAGACGGCCTGCCCAAGCACCTGATCAAAGTGCATATTTGTATGACAAGGACTTTGATGACGCAGGAGTGGCTGGCATAGACCGCAATCATCGGAATGATTGCACTACTAGTAGGAGGGATAAAGACCATCACATCAATGTAGCTCAGGTGCCAAAGCGAACGAGCCTGCAGCACATTGACAAACAAGCTCAGAGTCGTTCAAATGCCCCAGTAGTTGTAAGTACTCACCCATTTTGTCACTATGTATTGACACTGTTTTCAGCCTAATATGGATTATGATGTCCTGAGGTTCACCACACAAAGAATCATCGGCCACGTTCTCCATCCCCTACGTATTTGAACAGTGTATGGAATCGCCGCCCGAAGACTAAGTGTGTTTGCACAAGCCACTCCCTGTCAAGTGATGACTCTGACGACCAGCACTTAGAAGATCTCGAGATCGAGAATTCTGGGAAGCACCCCCGCACCAAGAAATCGAAGGGTACTGGTAAAAATTGTGATGCAACTAACATTGGCTTCTACCCGCCTTTCTGGCAAAAGCTTCTCAACCACACAAAGGCTAATTTCAGACTTCATCTTGCTATTTCAGTCCCATTCCCCAACAAAGAAGAGTCCATTGGTAATACCGGAGTTTGTGGTGAGGTGATCGCAGAAGCCATTGTACAATGGCAAGAACAGAAACGAAAGCTTAAGAAAGGTACTTTCATTTCTCCAACTACAATGTTACTGCCCGCTGACACGTCTACAAAGGCTACTACCCTTAATTCAAAACGGGCATGGCTACTGTGGTAAGTACTCCGAGTCGCATAAATATGTCACTAACTCATTTGGATCCAGGTTTTTAATGATGCTGTAACATTCCGCAGCAAAATCAAGCAGATAGTACTTACTGTCGTTCTGATGGTGTATGAACTGGCAGTTGGCATCAATGAAAATACCATTGACAGTGTCAAACTCAAGACAAGCGGCTTACTAAAAAAGGCGATGTATCTGCGTGGGCATCCTGATTCCGAGGTACATTCTCTGTCATCTTCATTAATCAATTCTGAATATTTAGTAGGGTCGCACATCTAACTTTTGCCATAAGTAGTTCTATGACAATGGTTCCAAATCACTAAAACAGTTTGCCGAATTTCAGAAGAACATTCCTCCTGCAGTGCTCTTCCTTGTTGGGACCATCGTGAGTGCACCTGCCAGTGTAGTATGCTCAATGTGTGTTTACTGATTCTATGAAGATTCACAATGTGATCTATATCTACAGCAAATATGGCCAGGTAAACGGCAACAAGCAGACACCCATTGAGGACTCGGAAACTTCCTATGATCATATTTCGATGTTATTCAACAGCACAAATCGAGACAAGTATTACAAACCGAAACTTCATCAAATGCTCAAAGCTTGGGCATTGGATGGCTTGTACGTCTTTCCGTGACATCCAAGTTAGGAACGCACATGGCGCTGGCCTCGGTACTAACGAAGGTGATGACAGTTGTTCTGAGTGGGACGTTGATCTCAATTAGCCTTAGATACTTACTACTACTACTACTACTACTACTATCACTGCTTTGTGGCATTGTTTTGAATGGAATTATGTTTGAATTTCATATGCTGGTGTGCAAGAATAATTCCTAGTACTAGTATGATATTAAAAGTTCTGCTATAGAACACCACACACTGCTGTATGACACTGCATAGCACGAACCCGCTATGCAGTGTCATACAGCGCTACAGCACTACAGTGTTGCACAGTGCTGTGCCATACTTGGTAACTGGTGGTAGCTGTGCTCAGGTGCACAGCATGACACATTCGAAGCACTCACTGTGGTACGGCTGCACATGGGGGGACTTCCCTGTGAACCCTGAGTTACTGTACAGCAATGTGCAGTGCCACATACCCCATTTGTGTTTTGCTGATGTTATGCAGTTTAGACATAGCACACAGACTTAGATCAAATTCAGAAGTACTACACAGACAATACATGATGGACACAATGTGCAGGCCTAGTAAGGGGCTGCAGTCATTCTATTAAAAAAATGTGATACTGATGACAACAGAAAAAACTACTACAAAACAATGTTGACATCATCGCTGCCTGCCACACTATCAGAATTGTCCCGAAACTCACCCATCATCCCCACATCAGCCCATTCCTCTAGCATACTTTCCAGTTCCTGATGACGCTCAGAATTGTCCATCAGTGTGTCAACCGACTTTTGTAGGGAGTTGAAGTCAGACCTGCATTTATCAGCGGACAGGTTAGGGACTTTGTCTGTGCCGGTATCACAGAACCCAGTTAGAATACCCTTTGCCTGTCAAACCATCAGCAATATCATTAAGAATAAATTTTAAAAAAAACATACGACCGTGCTAACGAGAATGAGCACGTTGACGGAGATTGTTTTGTGGAAATTCTTCAATCAACTTGAGGGCCTTTTTGCTGTTACCATAGTAGAAGTCAATACATGTGTCCTTGAGAACTTGTGAAATGAAATTCTTGTACTTGCCCTAAACGAAAAATGCTTCAGTAAAATGTGCTGCCCCATGATGTTACTAACTGATGACAAGTCAGGCAATTGAAGATAGTTGCCAGATTTGATCAGCTTTGATGCCACTTTGGCAACATGCCGTTGTAGGGCGTCCTTCTGCCCCATGTTGGCACATAATTCAGTCAATACTTGCTGTGTTAAACGGCCAACTGAAGTTGAGATTCTTCCAAGTGAGACAGTGTAGAGACTCGCATCTCGCTGAGTGTGCATTATCAAATTCCAAACATCATTCAGCTCTTATCCATAGGACAAGTCATGTGCATCCGCGCACCTCCATTTTTATTGTTGCAGATTTAGCGCGCGCACGTCCGCCGTGCGCCTTGAGCCTTATATTGCCCATTTCCTGTCCATCCCATGTCCGCTGGTGTTCATTGGTGCGTTTCTCATGTTATTTCCTTTTGTCTGACATATCTCCAAGCTCGTACTCATGCCATCGCGCTGCGCGCGGTACCGGGAACCCTTATTACATGTATGCATACTTATATTTAGCTTACTCGGCTTGCAACTTCAGACCTGGGCGTCTAGCGACGCTTGCAGTTTTACATATATTCTGGACTTCATGTAGATGTTCTGGATCGCTTTTCCACCCCAGCTACTCCCTCTGTGTAGTAGACAGCTTAGCACTCAGAATCTATTTTCCTCTCACTCTCGCATGCCGCACAGCTATTTCTTGATCATTATCCAGTGCTACTGGTGTGATTGCATTCTCTATCAAAGCTATCTAAGTCGCACTTTGCGCGCCTTCTCTATCCCATATCTTAGCGCGTGCTTTTGCATCGCGTGCGCCGCGTCTTCCGCTCTCGCTCTTGTGCACATCCGCTTCCCACGCTCCACTCTATATCGTGCTTCGCACGATTGTCATTCTCCACCCTACTTGTTCTTGTGGTTCCCTCGTTCAGAGAGGATTTCCCTTAGCTCAGTAGCTGTCCTTGGGTTGAGACCTTCACTCGCATTCAGGACTTACTGTTCCATTATCCCCCTGTGTTTACCCCGTGGTTCAGATTCATCTTCTTCAACGGTGAAACGAAGAGATAATAGTTAGCCGGTAAAGGACAAACTAAGATCCTATAGGGCGCGAGTATAGCGTCGACCCTAGGGAACTGCTATTGAAGCAAATCCTTTGTCGTAGTGTGCGAAGGGAGTCTGTTGAGTCCTAAGAAGGATAAGCCGAAACCAAAAGAACACTGTCGGTAAGTTAGCTAGAACCGTAGATAGACAAAGAAACGTCTAAGTCCAATGCTGCGGCAACTGCGGTAAAACTGCGGTAACTTGTTCTAGGGGACTTGTAAGTCCAAGCCGAGGTATACTAGGAAGGGCGAGTCACCTGAGCAAAGGTTAAAATGAACGCAAAGGTAAGATACCGCAGTAAAGCGGTAAATCCGGTAGCGGTCCAGGAAACTAGTAAGTCTAGGGAGACGCGAGGCACTTAGAATGGTCAAGTACCGTCGGTCAAGGAATGGAAATCAAATGAACTGATATTCGCAAATGAAAGACTACTAAGTGAGACTACCGCTGCTGAGGTCCGGGGATGACAGGTAAAGGGGAAGTAAGTATTCAGTATTTACGATGAGTCATATATACCACTTGCATGGATTACTGGAATGTACAGGCGAAGGTAGTAGCGAAAGTAGGTGCGCGGGGATACTCATATGTAAATTGCCTACCGGTATGCGCGCGGTGACATGTAATATCAACTATAGGCGATTAGCAATAAGGAATACTTAAGTGAAAACGCACCAATGGAGTTGGACAGCAATGGACAGGAGGACCCAGATGAATGGGGTATATATCTGGGCATTAGAAATCTGGCAGACACGACCAGGCCCAGATGAGTGGGATATAAACCTGGGTATTAGAAACCCGGCAGACATGACCGAGCCCAGATGGGTGGGGGGTAATACCCAGGTATTTGAAACTCGCTAGATAAAGGGGCTGCATGGTGTAGTGGTACCATTGCCTGCTTGTCTGGGTAAAACCGGAGAAGCGAGTGTGAACTCTTGAGTTCAATCCCCCCCACCTGGAGAAAGTTAAGATTTTCTTTGGGTTTTTCCACTTTGGGGGAGTGTTAAGACCCATACCGGAGGGTCTCATTAGGGAAGGAAGGGCTTGGCCTCAGCTTGTGCGCTGTGCCCCTTACCCGAGTACATGCCCCATATGTCGGAATGAAGTCCAGAGGACATCCAACGAAGTTCAGTAGAACTCCAAAGGTAAGGCAACTCTGGTGAAGTGCCCAATGGACTTCCAGCAAAGTGCGGGAAAGTCCAGACATGATATCCGGACTGCGGGAACTCGTCCGGAAGCATATCCAGAGCGCGGAAACTAATCCAGACAGACATCTGGAGATGGAAAAACTGTTTAAACGAAGTCCAGTGGAACTCCGAAGGTGAGGCAACTCTAGTGAAGTGCTCAATGGACATCCGGAAAAGCGTGGGAAAGTCCGGACATGATATCCGGACTGCAGGAACTCGTCCAGAATAGGAGGACTACTTAGAAACATGTCCGAGAGTGGAAAAGATGAAGGATTGAACAGGACGAAGGCATCAAGCCAAGGTCCAAACGGAGGATATGTTGGAGGATGAAGGATAAGTGGAGGATGGAGGACATAGGATGAAGGATGGACGAAGGACGTAGGATGAAAGATGGACGGAGGCCTAAGGACGAGGGATGGACGAAGGCCTAAGGCCGAAGGATGAGGGATAGCTATCCAGACGAAGTCCGGAATAGCCAAGGATGGGTGAAGGACAAATGATAGCTATCTGGACGAAGTCCAGAATAGCCAAAGATGAGTGGAGGATGAAGGATAACTATCTGGATGAAGTCCGGAGTAGTCCAGGATAAACGAAGGACGAAGGATGGCTATCCGGACGAAGTTCGGAATAGCCAAGGATAAGGAAGGACTACCATAAGGTAGGGTTGGAGTGTAAGGGAATCAATCCCTCAGGCTTCGGAGGTGGAAGCAACATTAATGGAGAATAACTGTAATATTCGAACTAAGGAAATACTACGGATTACATAGGGTTTATATACTGTAGTACTCCTAACGGGTATCCGGCTGAAGCACAGTCTTCGGAAGTTAAGGCTATGTACTAGGGAGTCTAACTCGAAAGAATATACTGTGGAATGATCAAGAGTGGAGCCGGATATGAAATGGAACAAAGGGAACAAGTTAAATGCACAGGAGATGAATAGACTAACAGAAGGATCAGAATGGAGTCAGATATTAACTGTCAGGAGGATCTGGGCATATAGGGGAAATGAATCCTAGAACAGGGTATGACAATACCCGAGGACCGGAAAAGCGGTGGTGACTAAATGGAGATATGGCCGGACCGTGGGAAAATGGTCCGGAGATATCCAGACAGGATCCAGAGGTCCAGAGATCCGGAGATCCGAAGATTCAGGGGTCAAGGGTAAAGGCTGGTTGCAGATAGTGACAATAGGGATGGGAAATAGGGTCCGGAGTATGGGATATGACAATTACAAAGAATGACATGAGTCATCACATAGATTGATAAGGGGTCCAGCCCATTTGGTGTGGTGAGTCATCCTATACTACAAATATCTTACAAAGCATGACGAATCATGGGCAAATCATGATGAGTCAAGTAGGAATCCTTACAAAGTATGATGACTCATGAGTAAACATAATGTGTCAAGCAGGAATCCTTATAAATCATCTCCTAGTCACATGATTTGCTTGTGGAAAAATCAGGTGGCTGAAATGATGCCAAATAGAAATAAACATAGCAAGATTTGAAGCCCAAACAAAAATAAACAGAAGTGTGGCTGAAGAAAGCACAAATAAAAATAAATGAACAAGAATGGAAAGATCATGTAATCACTACAAATACAAGGTAAGAAAAATACGAGAAGTGAGAAATTGAATATGAGGCAATAGTTTCAAGACAAAACAAAAAGGTAATGTGGTAGCAAAGGACTAGACAGTCTCTTGTACCTTACTTATCACCCTTCATATACTGCAGGTATGGTATCATTCACATACCATGCATGACACCGCCCCCAGTATGGGGGATATACACAATTATGTACTATGATTCTTGTAGACATTACTGAGCCACTGATTAAAGGCATATTTTGACAACTCAACGATGAGTTCTTCAATACTAAAGCCCCTGATATTGCCACACCATGAGATGTAGTTGAAAGCATAATAGATCTTTGCAATCAAGGTTCAAGTTTTGTCCTTATCTTTATCTTTCCATGACCAATTCCTTTTCTCCAAGTTTTCTTTGGCATGGGCCCATGGTTCAAGGTAGCTGGCTTAAATAGCAATAACTTCATACCAGTAGATGAGAACCTAGTATGGAAGTTATGCTCCAATGGCATTTATAAGATTGTGACATTTCAAAGAGTGTGCTCCTTCATGTAATGATTGAATGCTCGACTTGATAAGCATCTGAAGTGTTTGGGAGGAGGAATAGGCATGTCCTTTATGTCTCTTGTGTCATGGACTGATGGTTGATCTGAGTAAAAAAAGTCTTCTGGGTCAAATGTGCTTTTTACTGTTGTGGTTGCAGGAAACTTGAAGGTCAAGAATTGGAGGACCAAAAGTTGTCTATCAGGTAGAAGTTGTGACAGGACTCCTTCAGGAGGTTCAAAGGATAGATGCAAATACCAATGGGACTTTGTGTTACTCATGTTGAATGTGTCCAAGTAATGTTGGCTCAGTCCACTCATTTGTTTTCATATGTCAAAATTTCAGCCATGTCACATGTCACATTCATTGGTGTTGGAATGTCGAATTGACCCAATATGTCACAGTCACATGGAGGTGTTGAATTGAATGAAATGGTACAGTAATGCTAGTCTCTTGTGTACTTATGGCCGGCTCACAATGGTTGAGAAGCAAGCTTATAATGTCCAGTTACTCTAGGCTCATCAAGAAAAAAGAAGTGCTGCATGCGCTAATCCAAAGGCTATTTGGCATGATATTGTCATATCCCGTACTCCGGACCCTATTTCCCATCCCTATTGTCACCATCCTTTCCATTGTGCATGCTATACTTCAGTAGGATCAGCCCTGCTACCTCCGTCCATCATCCAACTTGATATCCAGCCTTCCGGATACTGCAGCCAGCCTGTACCCCTGACCTCCGAACCTTCGGATCTTCGGACCTCTGGAACCTGTCCGAGTATATCCGGACTATTTTCCCGCGCTTCGGATCCAGACTTCCGGACCTGTATCGGATCCCGTCCGATGTCCAGATCCATTTCTGATATGATACGATAAGCTTGTCCTGTTCACATAAGGATAACACAGCCTATTCCGTTATTCGGTATTCCTTACTTCCGTCTTCTCGGTAATCCTTAATATCCGGCTATGTTCTTGATCCGTTTCCTTTTAAGTATTATTCCTATGTTTCCGGTTCTCGGTTATTCTCGTATTCCGTTCCATTACTGATCCGTACTGCCTTTTCATTTCCGTCTCCATTCTATTATGATCCGTGACACTTCACCATAATATTCCACATGTCTCGTACATAGCTTCGGATAACTGTTTACTTACATTTCCTGTGCTATCTTCAGTATATAAACCTCCGTAACATACTTGTAGTACCTCAGTTCGAATATTAAAGTTATTCTCCATCTAATGCTATTCTCCATCATGTAGTCTTAAGGGATTGATTCCCTTATGCTCCGACTCTACCTTTCGGTAGTCTTTCCTTATGCTCCGATACTTTCGGACCTTGTCCGATAGTAATCCTTGTCTTTCCTTATCCTTCGCTATTTTAGGACCTTGTCCGATAGTTAATCCTTGACTCTTTCCTTAACCTCCGCTACTTTCGGACCTTGTCCGATAGTTATCCCTTGTCCTTCACTTATCCTAGACTATTCTAGACTTCGTCCGATAGTCATCTTGTATCCTCCGCTTATCCTATGTCCTCCGATACTTCCTCTGTCTATCTCGCACCATGTCTGGATAGTCATCCTCCATCCTCCAACATATCCTCTGTCCGGACATTGGCTTGATGCCTTGTCCTTATCCATCCTTATCTGTTACCCTCCCTCCGTACCCTCGGGTCACTTCCTCTGGTCCGATCTCGGACTTACCCTCCTGTTCCCTTTCTGCTTCGGACTTTGTCCTTGCAGCCATTACTCTGTTGGTTTCTACTTGGGATTCGTCCTGAAGTAGTCTTTAACTCTTCCTCCATTCCTGGATATGTCTTCAGTAGTGTTTCCCACAGTCCGGACGTACGTCCGGATTAGTTCCCACGCTCCGGATATACTTCCGGACGAGTTCCCGCAGTCCGGATATCATGTCCGGACTTTCCCACGCTTTCGGAAGTCCATTGGGCACTTCCACCAGAGTTGCCTTACCTTCGGAGTTCCACTGAACTTCGTTGGATGTCCTCCGGACTTCATTCCGAAATATGGGGCACGTACTCGGGTAAGGGGCACAGCGCACGAGCTGAGGCCAAGCCCTTCCTTCCCAATCTGACCCTCCGGCATGGATTCTGACAGATATCAATGCTGCATTCACGTCCATGGATCATGAGGTGGGTGCTACTTGTTATATGCCTTCACTCACTGCATGTGCCCTTCATCATCTAGTAGACAGTGCTCTGCACTTATACAAGTTTGGAAGGCTTATATATCCGCTGTGCATGATGGCATGGTGGGATTGAAGATCTCTCGGAGCCGAAAATATTTTTCACTAAGAAGGCACAGAAGTTTGTTGTGAGTGTCCTCAGAGTCGAACCTCGATATCTTGGCCTGAATCTAGAAGCATTTATCATTGGAACACTCGGTACGTGTTTTTTAGCATCTCTTGATGGGTCTCTTGACTTGACACATGCAGATGAACATGTAATAAGCAATACTTCCCGCCTGCTCAATAAACTTGTGTGCATTCCAGCTTGAGGCACGATTGCGTGGAATGCGGGGTTTCGGACTGATCCGTCGTGGCGCAGCACCTCGTGTTCCTTGTTCCTGCACCACAAGGATAAGTCATCTTGCCTCGTAGTTGTTGCTCTTCTCTCGCTGTATTAGTCTGTAGCTCGTTCAAAGCATTTGTTTGTCGTTACAGACTGCTTGTCGTCTCTCCTGCTTAGTTCTTTCGCTCCTTGGGCGATGGCCATCGGCACTCGCCATAATCCTCGCGCTTTGACTCCCATCCTAACATCTCCTGATCCCCTCGCCGTTGCCAGTCCAGCTCCTTCGCCTCCTTCCCTGTCCGACTTGGCGGGTATGGCAGAAAACACCACTCCCAATTTCCCTCATCTAGGCAGTGTCATCCATCCCTCCGACAAGCGGGAGGATGACGACGCTCATGCCTTGCTCTCCCCTGTGCACCTTTCGCGTGGCAGAGTTCGTAACTGTTCTGCTTCCTCTCCCGGCTCTCCTGCCCCTCCTGCCTCAAAGAAACCCAGGGCTAAATCCACCACCTTGCACCCTGAATTTCACGGTTTCCAGCCTGCATCTCCTCTGCCTTCCTCCTCTGCCCTTCCTTCACCAGCTCCCTTGGGCCTCACCTTGCGCATCCCTGGCGGTCGCTCACCTGGGCGCTCCTCCTCTCTTCCTCCTGCCACGCTGAAGGATCTTCAACTCAGCTGAGGGTGCAGCTGATATAAATGTTGAAGGGAAGAAATATGGGTGCGATATGTTCGTCCCTTAGGGGAAGCGGAGAAAGCGAGTATCCACTGGTGACAACTCTAGGGGGAATGTGCGAAGTGCGTGATAAGGCGGAAGCGCGGGAACAAAGGCGCTATAGAGGCGCGAAGCGCGGGAAAGTCGCGCGTTGAAAAGCGGAACTGGGCGAAAGCGGAATGCGAGCGATAGCGAGACGTTAAGACGTAGACTGAGATGCGGATAGGACGACTGATGCGGATATAACCACTAGAGCTAACTGCTACTAGGGCTTGCGATGATTTATTCAAAACATAATAAAAACTCGTAGATGGTAACTGTGTAGTGAGATGGTAGTGGTAAAAGGTAATAATGTGTGAAGTGAAAAATGTCCAAGTGTAAATGTAAAGTGAAAATAAACATGGTACGATAATGCAATAAATGATAAATGGAGAAATACACACCTGGGAACTTGGTTGGACATGGGAAAACACAGTGGGAAGTCAGGCGCCCTATAGCGCTTAGGCGCGGGAAAGTTCGCCTAAAGCGCGTGCAAGTCGCGGAAGTGTCGCCTATGTCGCGCGCGTCGCGCGAACGTCGCATTTATCGCGCAAGTGTCGCGTTGCATGCATAATACTGTAGACTCGACCTACATTGCAATATGTGCCATTGTGAGGCTACTCAGGATCGAGTCTCTACAACGCCTTCTGCTGAGGATGTGCGCGCGGCCTTCTATCGGCTCACCTTGGGTCTCGACCTTCATGACCCTTCTGTGTGTGCTCGGGTGCTTTTGGCATTCCAGCACCACACCGCCATTTTGGATGTTGAGGACTTGCTGCCTGCGCCTCTTCCTGCAGCTCCAGTTGTCGCTTGTGGCTTTCCGCCCTTGCCGACTTCTCTCCCAGGTAAGCCGCTGCCCTTTCCTGCAGCTTCTTCTTCTCCATCGCTTTCCTTCCTTCGCGCATATATGCGCTGGTTTCTGCCTTGGCTTTCCTTCCTTCCTTCGCGCATATGCGCCTCGCCTGTCTGTATTTCCTTCCTTCGCGCCTTTTCTGCACTTTGCATGCCCTTCTGCACTCCTCTCTAGTTTGGCGGGTTCCTCCCGCAGTGGGTTTCGCTTCCACTCCTTCCTTTCTTCAGGCCTTCCTTCCCTCTCTCTCCACCGTGCTGCCATGTTCTTTGGGCTCACCCTCTCCCTTTTAGTGCTCCTGGTGGGCAACCTGCCTCCCCCTCCTTCTCGTTCACTCCTCCCTAGCATCCAATTGGGGGGCCTATCCTCGCTCCTCGGCGGACATACCTCTGCTTCCCACAGAGCCTTGCCCACTGCGCCAACCCAGCTTCGGGGTAACACCCTCCCCGAATCCAAGGTTGTTGCCACGGCTCTTCGCAACAACTGGGGGGTCCACATTCCGCTCTCTGCACTCTCCACCAAATCCTTGCTCCAGCTTGGTGTTTCCTCCCGTGCCCAATCAGACTCTGACCAATCCCTCTCTGTCAAAGAGGGTGTTCTGACTGTCACCGCACTGCACTTTGACGGGAAATCTGAACGGACCATTTCTGTCGAGGAGTGGAGCCACGCGTGGCCATGACTTGTCAGTATGATTCGCCGTTACCTCCCCAGTGACCAGGCGTCAGCTATTGCTGACTCTTGGCAGACTCATTTCACGTCCCTCTTTGCCCGTTATGATTTCTTCGTCAACTTCCCGCTCTACTTGAAGTATGATATTCGTGTTCGACAATCCTTCGTCCATGATCACTCCTTCTCCCTAGCGGATTGGCAGGAGGAGGTTTGGCGTGCCATTGTCCAAGAGCACAACACTCCCGCATTGCAGCCATCCTCTTCCTCCTTTCCTGGAAGTGGCCACAGTGGTGCCTCCGCATCTTCCTTTCGGAACTCCTCCTTCCCTTCCTCCACATCCAAGACCTCTGTGTCAGCCTTGCTTCCCCCTCGCCCTGCCTCCCAAGTCCCTTTCACCGCACACAAGTGCATTTTCTGCGGCAAGACAGGCTGCCGCTCTCGTGCCTGTGGCACCACCCGCACCTCCTTCGCCTCACTTGACTCCGCCTCCCATATCTGGGTGTCATCTGCGGGTGAGCAGATTTGCTTCAAGTTCAATGGCCGAGGGTGCCCGCAGTCCGAGTCCGACTGTGGGCATCGTCACTTATGCATCCGCTGTGGGGGCGCTCAGCTGTGGGGGCGCTCACTCTTCTCAGAGCTGCCCACAATGATGGCTTCCTTCCTGTGGTCACGCCCTTCATCTGGCAGAAGTGGCGAGAATTCCTTCTTCGTGCAGGGGCACTGGAGGAATTCGCGGATGTTCCAAAAGGCATCCATTATGGCTGGCGTCTTGGTGTCCCCAATTCCTTTCCTTTACATACCACATATATTCCCAACAATCATCAGTCCGCACTTGACCACCCCGATTTCATTCTTTCATACATTCGCTCTGAAGTCGCTGCCCGTCGTTATACAGGCCCTTTCTCTCCTGATTGTCTTGAGCGCCTGATTGGCCCTTTCCATACCAGCCCTTTGGGCGTCATTCCTAAGCCTGGCTCCGCAAAATTTCGCCTGATTCAAGATCACTCCTTCCCTCGCAATCATCCTTCCATTCCTTCTGTGAACTCTGCAATTGACTCCTCGCTTTTCCCTTGTGACTGGGGCACATTTGAAGATTGTGAGCGTCTCGTCACTGCAGCCCCCCCTGGTACCCAGGTTGCAGTGTTCGATGTCGACTCTGCCCATCGCCGTTCTCCCATTGCTCCTGAAGACCAATGTTACGTCTGTGTGATGTATGTGGTCGATGGAGTAATGCAAATTTGGATTGACCACGCTGCTTCCATTGGAGGTGCCAGCTCCAATGGCATGTTCAGTCACCCCGGTGACGCAATTGTCACCATCTATCGTTTCAATGGTGTCGCTGACCTTCTCAAGTGGGTCAACGATTATATCTTCTTTCGCTATCCATCAGTAAGCTGGGGGTTTCCCCTCCTCT
The DNA here is from genome assembly GCA_011800875.2 of Suillus brevipes Sb2. Classification (NCBI taxonomy): domain Eukaryota; kingdom Fungi; phylum Basidiomycota; class Agaricomycetes; order Boletales; family Suillaceae; genus Suillus; species Suillus brevipes. Next base: position 70,597 of record JRHT02000100.1, on the reverse strand, counting down.
TTCTTTCTCACCCTTTCGGCTCACTTATACTTCCTTCTTGTCCTTTCACTCAGTCCCCTTCACCTTCTGGACCCTGGCTGTACTCTCATGATGAATCCCTCATTTTCAGCATCGCCATCGCACTTGGCTGGCCCTGGGCCCCTCATAAATTCAGAGTGTTTGCTTTCCTGTTCCTCTATCTCGGCTTTGAGTGGGACTTAACCCTCAAGCTCGTCTCTATTCCCCTCGCTAAATGTTCAAAATATCTTGCACACCTCATTCCTTGGGTAGCCAGTGCCTCGGTTACTTGTTCCGACTGCGAAGGCATCATTGGATGCCTTCAGCACTGCTGTCTCGTTCTCCGCGACGGACGCTCGCATATGCCCTCTTTCCATCGACTTCTTTCAACGTTCCCCGCTGCATCTTCTCCCCTTCTCACCCACAAAATTCCTGCCAAAGTCCTGGAGGACGTCTCTTGGTGGACCTTGCATCTGAGTGCAGAGGTCTGTTCTCGTCCACTTCACTCCATCCCTCCTCCGCTTGCCCTTGATATCTTTGTTGACGTGTCCACCTCGTTCAGCATCGGCTTCTTCGCCAGGGATCATTGGCTTGCCTGGCACCTCTTGCCTGGCTGGGATTCGGATGGCTGTAGCATTGGCTGGGCCAAAATGGTGGCTATTGATATCGGCATGCGCGCCCTTGTCCATTCAGGCCTCCGTGATGTACATTTCCATTTCCATTCTGATAATCAGGGCGTTGTAGGGGCTCTGAAAGCTGGACGGTCTCGCAGCATCTCGCAGAATGATGTTCTCCGCCACCTTGAATCATTCGCCCTTGACCACAACATTTGGCTCTCGGTCGATTGGGTGTGCTCAGCCACTAACCTCTCTGATGGTATCTCCAGAGGCATCTTCCCACATTCAAAGAAACACTTTCAGTTTCCCCCACCCATTCTTTCTTACCTTAAGCCATTCATAGCCTTAGTTTAATTTTCCTTTGCCTTCTTGTCCTCTCACGCATTGCCTTCATCCCTTGCCTTGCACGTCCTTAGTCTACTCGCATCACACTGTGTCATTGTCCACGTCATCAATTGCAATCTTGGCCATTAGTCTCCTTCGTCATGCCAGCCTCATCTAAGTGTGCTCGCTTTCCACTATCGGTGATACCCTTTGCTTCTTCCTTGACCTCTACCATGACCTCCACCATTGACCCAGCGGTGTTTCAGCTTTCATCCCTCACTCAACAACGCATCCAAGGCGCACTCGATGCTGCCTGGGCCGATTCAACCCTTCGCAAATACCGCAGTGCTATTCGCGCCTTTCTGGCCTTCTGCGACCTTAAAAATGTTCCTCTCACTGCTTGTTGCCTAGCTAGCGAGGTTCTCTTGTGCGTGTTCGCTTCCTCACGCATGGGTGCTCTCGCTGGCGACTCCGTTCGCAATCAGATGTCCGCCTTGAAGGCATGGCAAACCTACCTCAATGTCCCGTGGCGTGGTTCCTAGCGCCTGCACTTTGTGCTAAATGGCGTCTCCAATCAGGCTCCTTCCTCCTCCCTCCATCCTCCACATCCTCCTGTCACTCGGTCAATGCTCATTATGTTAGCTTCCCATTTCGACCTGACTGTGGGTCTCGGCGCTTGCTGTCTGGTGGCAGCTTGCTGTGCCTTATGGGGTCAACTTCGTCTGGGGGAAATACTCTCATCCTGGGAGACATCATTTCAGGGCAACCATGTAGCCTGCAGGTCTAACCTTGGCCCAGCTTTCAACGTCAATGGCTCCTGGAAGCTCTTTCTGCCTTACACTAAGGTCAAGAAGAATCGCGGCAAAGAGGTTATCATCTGTCGCCAATGCGATCTTTCAGACCTGATTCGCGCGCTCGAACTCCACCTCTCTTTAAACACTTTTGATGATCATCTTCCTCTCTTTTGCTATATTTCACCTTCAGCAATCCGTTGTCTCACTCGTCATCGGTTCATGTCCCGTTGTAATTCCGTTTGGTCAGCTTCTGGCATTCCTAACACTACTGGTCACTCTTTCCGCATAGGCGGTACTACAGAAATGCTTCTCTCCGGAGTCCCTCCAGACGTTGTTAAAGCCCTCGGGCGCTGGTCTTCTGACGCCTTCCTCCGTTACTGGAGAAAGCTTGAGCTTCTTGGCCCTCGTCATGTTGAAAACCTTGCTCCTGCCTGACCTTTGGTCTCCGCCTTCTCTCGTTTGGGCTGTGTGCCTCGTTCCTCACCCCAGCGGCTCCGCCTGGCCTTCGGCCTTAGGGGTAGTCTTCCTCCCTTCGGCACACACCTGGTCTGGGCCATTTCCATCTCGCATGGTTTTGTCCTGGTCCCTGCCCAAAACCTCGGGAAGGCCTTTCTGATAGACTCGCGTATCGCTCATCACTTGTTTCCTCCATCTCCTTGCCACGTCAAAGTCGGAAACATCACTGTGGATTGATTCAAGATGGACTTGGTAGGTTTTTGCTTACTTTTGATAATTTGGAGCTAATCAATGGCTCGCAGATTTTATTCTGCTCGAAACGAACAACTCAAGCAAGGTAAAAATGAACTATAGGAATCACGAGTGCACTATAGTTGAACACCATAGTGTTGCGCTCATTAACTGGCCACTATAGAATAACAAACTACTCCAGGAGGATAGAAGCAAAAAAGGAGCAGGTGGGCAGAATGAGCCCAAAGGACCTAAATGACTATGCCAAAGCTCAAAAGTGTATGTGTGTGTGTGTGTGTGTGACTGTGTGTGTGTGTATAAAGCTAAGAGATCACACCAGAATGAGGAAAAGACTGTATCAGGAGCTAGGTAGTGAGCTATGAAGCTACAAAAACTACACAAGCTACAAAATTAAGGAAGCTGCCAATCCTAGAAGGAGAGCCACCAGAAATATAACTGAAAGTCCAGCTAATGGTGGAGGAATAGGGCAAAGATTTGATGATTATGTAAGCAGTAAAAATGCAAACATAAGAAAAGGAAAATGAAGGTAAGTGAAACTATGGAAAAGCTGACAATGTATGCCCAGCTAGAAATGAATCTCTACACTGCTTTTGGTAGTGGTGCAGAATCCAAGCCAGATTGGTGGCAGGAGTCAGGTTTAGACTTTGTTGGATGCTCTTAAGTGTGATCAATGCAAATGGGTGTCTCTGTCAGAAGAGGAGCTTTTACAGTGGATGACAGATAATCAAGCACACCAGGTATGTAGCGAAGTTGTGTACATTCCAAGGAAGGGAAGAAATGCACCTGCTGCAAAACAAAGTGCTGAGGTTATAATTGACACGAGTGAGTTAAGTTCAGACGAAAGTAGCGAATAGATGAATAATATATAAAACATATATTGTTATATAAATACATCTGAAGTACAGAATGGAAGGCAGAAAGTTGGAACTGGAAGGTAAATAGCAAGTACTTGCTATGAACAATTAACAAGTGCTCAAATGAGTTTTTCATCATCAAAAGTCTGAAGCCCAAAGTCTACCAGTTCAGTAAAGTCTCACCTCTTTTATTATCCCTCCCTTGTAGTGGTCCATGTTGGTGAGAGATGCAGTATTGGTCTGAATCTTGACAACCCATGATGAGGTCAACATGTTCTGCTTGTGGCAGCCCATAATAAAAATGAAAGCGAGGGAAAGATTGAGCTACAGACCTATACATTATGCCACATGTCAGTTCACACGAGGTGGCATGAGGTGGCACGGCAGAGGATGGGCACAAAGATGGGCACGAGGACAATGAAAGATTGTTTACTGTCTTGAGGATTTGCAAAGTGTGGGGAGTATCATGAATGTCGACAGTCATAATAGCGGCACAAGGATGATGAAAGATTGTCTCCGTTGCATCCAAGGAGGAATGGGAAGTTGCTGACTATCTCCTTTGCTCATCCCTGAGTAAGGCAGCAATTGATGAACTTCTAAAGCTTTGCATGGTATGCATTTGTACTCTGACAGTAATTATTATAATATAACTTATCTTTTAGATCCAAAATTTATAACTATCATTCAGCAATGCTAGAGAATTGCGTAGTCATGCCGAGATGCTCCCCAGCGGACCAAGCTGGAAATGCCAGACCATTCCCTCTGTCAGAATCCATGCCGGAGGGTTAGATTAGGAAGGAAGGGCTTGGCCTCAGCTCGTGCGCTGTGCCCCTTACCCGAGTATGTGCCCCATATTTCAGAATGAAGTCTGGAGGACATCCAACGAAGATTGGTGGAACTCCGAAGGTAAGGCAACTCTGGTGGAAGTGCCCAATGGACTTCCGAAAGCGTGGGAAAGTCCGGACATGATATCCGGACTGTGGGAAACACTACTGAAGACATATCCAGGAACAGAGGAAGAGTTAAAGACTACTTCAGGATGAATCCCAAGTAGAAACCAACAGAGTAATGGCTGCAAGGACAAAGTCCAAAGCAGAAAGGGAACAGGAGGGTATGTCCGAGATCGGACCAGAGGAAGTGACCCGAGGGTACAGAGGGAGTGTAACAGATAAGGATGAATAAGGACAAGGGCATCAAGCCAATGTCCGGACAGAGGATATGTTGGAGGATGGAGGATGACTATCCGGACGCAGTCTGAGATAGTCTAGGATGGACAGAGGAAGTATTGGAGGACATAGGATAAGCGGAGGATACAAGATGACTATCGGACGAAGTCTGGAATAGTCTAGGATAAGTGAAGGACAATGGATAACTATTGGACAAGGTCCGAAAGTAGCAGAGGTTAAGGAAAGACGAGGGTTAACTATCGGACAAGGTCCAAGATAGCTAAGGATAAGGAAAGACTAGGAATAGCTATTGGACATTGTCCGGAATAGCTTAGGATAAGGATAGACAAGCATTGACTATCGGACAAGGTCTGAAAGTATCGGAGCATAAGGAAAGACTACTGAAAGGTAGAATCGGAGCATAAGGGAATCAATCCCTTAAGACTACATGATGGAGAATAACATTAATATTCGAACTGAGGTTGTATTGTATGTTACACGGGTTTATATACTGAAGATAGCACAGGACATGTAAGTAATCAGGCATCCGAGGCTATGTACGAGGCATGCGGAATATTATGGTGAAGTGTCATGGATCATAATACAATGGAGACGGATATGAAAAGGCAGGGTGGATCAGTAATGGAACGGAATACAAGAATAACCGAGGACCGGAAACATAGGAATAATACTTGAAAGGAAATGGATCAAGAACATAGTCGGGTATTGAGGATTACCGAGAAGCCAGAAGTAAGGAATACCGAATAATGGAATAGGCTATGTTAACCTTATATGAACAGGAAAAGCTTGTTGTATCGTATCAGAAATGGATCTAGACATCGGACGGGATCCAATATAGGTCCGGAAGTCTGGATCCGAAGCGCGGGAAAGTAGTCCAGATATATCCGGACAGGTTCCAGAAGTCTAGAGATCCGAAGATCCGAAGATTCAGAGGTCAGAGGTACAGGCTGGCTGCAGTGTCTGGAAGGCTGGATATCAAGTTGGATGATGGACGGTGGTAACAGGGCTGATCCTACTGAAGTATAACATGCACAATGGAAAGGATGGTGACAATAGGGATGGGAAATAGGGTCCGGAGTACGGGATATGACACCCTCACTTCATCCTACAACACTTCCTATCCACTTATTCTGGTGAGATCCCGTTGAATGCCTGGAAAGCATTTTCAGCAATCCTCTGTTTCATAATATGCTTGATTTCGTCCCTCGTTGCATGTACAAAGGCAGCATGGCTTCTGAGGGTATATTCTGAATGGTTGACAGGAAATTCTGCATGGGACGTGCAGGTATGTGCAGGTTCAGTCTACTCATTTTGTGCTGTCTTACCATCATTCCTACAGAGCCAATATCCTAGAGGTGCTATGATCCTCAGTGCTGTTTTATCTTCTGATAAAACAAATATCACTACCATGACTGGTGCCAGGATCGTCCATCCACTTCTTCTCAGCCTTGCCAACATATATATGCATACTCAGACAAAACTCTCATCCAAAGCATTCATGCTCACAACTCTCCTCCCCATTCTGAAGTACCTACACCCCAACTAAGGGATGCATGGCGTGCTTGAAGACCGCCTGGTGCACAAGTGCCTTTCAATTGTCCTTAAGCCCTTGATGATAGCGACAGAAGCTAGCATCATGATGTCCGATCTGGTGGGAAATGTTCAGCACTGTTTTACGCCTCTTGCAGCATACATTGTCGATACCCAGAGGCAGCCATGCTTGTGTGCATGCGTGGGAAGACATCTCCTTTCACCATGGCTTTGTATCTAAAGTTTTGGGATCATTTCTAACACCCCGCTTGTACGCGTGTGATAACTCTCGCTCAGCTTGCCAGTATCGCAGTTGATCCGAATGATCTCAAGGCGTATTTTGAGGCATGCGCTGAACACCAGCTAAATGGTGTTCATGCACCTTTCTGGAAGGGCTTCCCCCACGCTGATCCCTCCATCTTCCTGATGCCACTACATCACTGGCACAAGGAATTTTATGACCATGACCTTCAGTGATGTCTCAAGGTTGTTGGCACCCAGGAGTTAGATTCAGGTTCTCTATATTACAGCCTATCACAGGCTATCGCCACTTCGCAGGTGGAATTTCGAAACTAAAGCTGGTCACAGGCAGAGTTCATCGCGACATTCAGCACTATACAGTGGTCTGCAGACGCAACTAGACATGCCCATGTGTCTGAAATTAAGGACCCTGCGTGACACACAAACAATAACAATTACAACCCACAGATATATCGCTATCTGGATTGTCGGGGGAAACTGTGATGTTTCGCGATCACCACAGCACACGAGAGCCACATTCCTGTAGACATTGCTGAGAAGAATGAAGGGGAAGAAGATGATATTGATCCTGATGAGTGGGAGCCATCTGATCCATGGACTACCCTCCTCAAGGAGATGAATCAAACACGCATTACCACAAATCATTTCAGGAAAGCCAAGCAATTTGCTACCCTCAGCCACAGAGAACTTGCTTACCCCCCTCAAATGTTTATAGGTGGTACCACTGCTATCCATCTCAACTATGATCCATCTTGTAATGGAGTCAAAGTTGGGGATATTTCTGTTGACTACAATATACCGGATCTGCATGTCTGCTTTCAGATTTCTTGCAGCATGACATGAGGGGCAGAGGAGTAGTTCATGAGGTTGCTTTAAGAAGGAGACCATTGATTGATTGTCCTCCAATTCTTCCATTCGATCGTGTTCAAGTCTGACATTCAGTTCATCTACAGCAAACATCCTTCTACAATTCTAGCATTGTATTAGCAGCCCAGACTGTACATGCCTCTTCTTCGCGCCCTGGATGGCTCAAAGGCCGCAGGATTTGTCCTGGTTAATATAGATGGATCCGCTGAATGGCCCAAATCAGGCCTAACAGGTGAGCACATTCACATTGCATATAATTATTCACCTATACAAAATTGATGCACCCTTCAAAGGTCACACAATCTGCAAGTTATATCTTATTGTTTGCATTCAATGACGAGATTAATATCTCTGCTATGTACAGTGTTTGAGTATTGGGCCAATTGATCTAGCCACCGGGATGCATACACTGAAATGCAGGAAGCATGCTGATGGCTCTCCTGTTGGTAATTTCGTTCCGTTGAATTAACTTTGTGTGTTCATCAGTGTTATCCCTCAACTGGGGGATGTGGTGGATGTGTGATTCACGAAAGCAACGTCTTTGCATTACTCCCACTCTTTTTTTTTGAATAAATACTTTGATAAAGAGATCTACAATGCCATTTACTATGCTTCATAATAATAGTATTAGTACATACAATATTTACTCGTTGAACTGAATTATTTGGTTGGTTCGAGAATATTTTTGCTCCATTAGGGGACAAATTTAGAAGCCCTATTGCACAAATGAGCGTGAATCATTGTACATTGTACATTGTGCAAGGTCTGAGCACAATATTGCTGTGTAAAATATGTCACAGAATAGCCAAGGATAAGGAAAGACTACCATAAGGTAGAGTTGGAGTGTAAGGGAATCAATCTCTAAGGCTTCAGAGATGGAATCAACATTAATGGAGAATAACTGTAATATTCAAACTAAGGAAATACCACAGGTTACAGAGGGTTTATATACTGTAGTGTTCCAGACGGGTATCCGGCCGAAGCACAGTCTTCGGAAGTTAAGGCTATGTACGAGGGAGTCTAATGCAAAAGAATATACTGCGGAACAATCAAGAGCGGAGTTGGATATGAAATGGAACAAAGGGAACAAGTTAAATGAACAGGAAATGAATAGACTAACAGAAGGATCAGAATGGAGTCGGATATTAACTGTCAGGAGGATCCAGGCATATAGGGGAAATGAATTCTAGAATGGGGTATGACAATATCTGAGGACCGGAAAAGTGGTGGTGACTAAACGGAGATATGGACAGAGCGTGGGAAAATGGTCCGGAGATATCCGGACAGGATCCAGAGGTCCAGAGATTCAGGGGTCAGGGGTAAAGGCTGGTTGCAGATAAGTTCGGAAGGCTGGATATTGAGTAGGATGATAGACAGAGGTAGCAGGGCTACTGAGGTGTAACATACACAAATGGAAAGGATGGTGACAATAGGGATGGGAAATAGGTCCGGAGTACAGGATATGACAAGCTCCATCCCTGCTGGTGGCAATTTTTTGCCTTAGATGAAGGAAGATATGGATTTACTGATGAAAAATGAACTCTTACCTATGGGTAGGGATGGTGTGCTCGCAGGAGGCAGACAATTCTTATGGGAGGAGGGGATACAAGACAGGAAGTCATCCATCCTGAAAATCCTTATTACGAGATCAGACCTCATAACCGAAGATATCTTGGGCATCAAATATATATATAAAATCAAGCACTCTTACAGGGAGCATCTTTATTACAGGAACTGTGGTCTGGTCTAGAGTGGAGGCTCGATGGTGCCTTTTCAGGTCCTGGAAAGAAGTTAAGGCAGCGGCGGGAGTTGGGAAATGATGAGACAGACACAGACCTGGAGGAGATAAATGAAGATTCTATGATGGACACAGACACCAGCTGGTTGTAGCAATTGTTTGATGCTGGACAAAAGAGATCAAACCATCCTGTCAAGACATCAGAAGAAAAAAGCTAGGAGTGCCTCTTGTGGAGCATATACTATGCTATGTACAACATCATCTGCGAGGCCAATGACGAGTCCTCCCAACAAGACTCACTGAACTCTCTTCTCTTCAATATCATCCCAGAACCATGGTACTGGTCCTCCAAATTCACCACCACATCCGTTCCAGATGCCACCAACTTGCAAAAGCCTGATTTAGTCCTCATGGACTATAGGCTGAAAATGAATGAATCAGGTGAAAAGACCTGGGCAGATGTTCTCACCAATATCATGATCACCAGGTCGGAATTAGTTCAAGGAAAAGATATCCCCATATTCTTAGGGGTCATCATCAAGGGATATCTTATAATGCGAGAACAGCCGTGGCACTGTTTCGTCGTTTTGTTTAGCATTGCAAATCTCCAGCTCTGTGTTTATTATATGGGCCTCTTAGGAATGATTATCTCTCAACCCCTCCCAGTTGGTGCCAATGCCATGTATTTTGTTGAGGTCTTAAACACAATAACACTATCAGACCTAGCTTCCCTTGGGTTCAACCCTACCATTCACATGTTCACCGACCTCTGCTCCACTGGTTCTCACAATAATCTTCCTGAGGGTATAGATCAAATGCCGGAAGGAACAAAAGGCTGGGTGATGGACAACAATGGTGACGTGTACTGGATCATGGTCATTTTATGGAAGAGTCGTGGTCTATTTTTGTGTGTGGGACCATTTGTTATCATGTTCAAGAGAAGCACAGGATGGAATTCACATTGAAAGATTGTTGGGTTGACATGGAAAACTGTCAAGGTCGTGCTCAAGAGGTATTATAACTAATGGGCTTGGCCTCAGCTCGTGTGCTGTGCCCCTTTCCTGAGTATGTACTCCGTATTTCCGAGAAGGTAAAGTAAGATCTGGATGGATCCAGACAATAGAATATAGTGTGTCCGGATATCCAGATTATGAGGACTTAGTATATCCGGAGGGTATCCGGATATAGGGCGGACAAACAAACATAGGCTAATCTGGATAAAGTCCGGATTAGAAACTAACAGAGATAGACTACCCGAAGGTAGAGCCGAGGATATAGACTTAAGGATACAATCCTAAGTCTCGGATATGTGACAAGAGTAAGACTCGAGCCTGGAGGAACAGGAATGAGCAGAACTATAGTTGATATTCGAACTGAGGTTGTATCGAGAGTTACATGGGTTTATATACTGTAGGTAGCACAGGAAATGTAAGTAATCAGGCATCTGAAGCTATGTACGAAGCATGTGGATTATTATGTTAAAGTGTCACAGATCATAATAGAATGGAGTTGGAAATGAAAAGGCAGGGTGGATGAAGAAAGGAACGGAATACAGGAATAACCGAAGTCCGGAACATAGGGGTAATACTAAAAAGGAAACAGATTAAGGCAATGTCCAAAATAAAAGGGGTGACTCAATCTGAGATCTGGATCAGATATTTCCGGAATATGACAAAAACCTGGGTCATGAAGTGACACTCCTCCAGGTAGTTGATGGCATTTCAAATGTGGTCAGTCTCAAAATATTGGGATGTCCAGTATGCCGGACAAACAGATTGCACTGAGAGGATTCACAAACACATTAGTGAAAACCTTCCAGAAGCACTAATATACTCTAATAAGGTTCACTGTCACATGCTATTGACCCCTTGCGGGCTTCCACTGACAACCTTCAAGTCCCTCCCTGAGCTAGTCAACATTTTTCGAGATCTTATCATTGGTGAGTTTCTTTCGTGTTTGTTAAAGTTCTTTGTAATGACAGCCGCTACCAGCTCATGAAGCAATGGTCACCCAGCGGAACGTTCTACATGGCGACCTCAGTCCCAACAATTTAATCATCCACAACGGAAACTGTTACTTCATTGACTTTGATTATGCCAAATTCCTCAAAAACAATGCAGCAGTCAATTCATGTGGTACTGTAAGTTATATTTCAATCCATTCTTTATGTATACATATCTCATATGCTTCAACCTTGAAGGGAACTGTACCCTATATTTCCTGCTGTCTTCATGGGAGATGTTCCGTTGAAGGATCCTCAACTCAGCTGAGGGTGCAGCTGATATAAATGTGGAAGGGAGGAAAATGTGAATGCGATAAGTTCGTCCCTTAGGGGAAGCGGAGAAAGCTGATATCCACTGGTATGGTCAACTCTGGGGGAATGCGTGAGGCACGAGAACAAAGGCGCTATAGGCGTGCAAAACATGGGAAAGTTGCGCATTTAGAAGCGGAAGTGGGCGAAAGTGGAAAGCGAGCGATAGCGAGACTTAACAAGGCATAAGGGCATGAACTGTGATGCAGATAGGACGACTGATGAAGATATGACCACTAGAGCTCACTGCTACTAGGGCTTGTGATGTATTATTCAAAACATAGATGAAAACTCAGAACTCAATAGTTGGTAACTGGTAGTGAGATGGTAGTAGGTAAAAAGCTGTTAAAAAAATAAAAAGGTAATAAGGTAAAAACCTATGTAAAAGTGTGTGGAACTGAATAGGTAGCGCTAAAATGATGTAACTAAGGGTCCATGATGAAAATAAACATGGTATGATGATGAAATTAATGATAAATGGAGAAATGCACACCTGGGAATACACTCCAAGAGGTCAGGCGCCCTATGGCACTTAGGTGTGGGAAATGCACCTCAGGCATGCGCGAGTCGCGCAAGTGTCGCCTATATTGTGTTTGTGTCGCACAAGCGTCACGTTGTATGTGTAGTACCATAGACTTGACCTACATTGCAAAATAGGCCATTGTGAGGCTATTCAGGAATGAGTCTCTACACCACGTCCATTCACAATCGACGACAGAGCCTCTGATGACCTAGAGTCTCTCTTTTATATCCTCCTTGAATTCACAACCACATATGAAGGACCTAGTGGTAAAACATTGGCCAAAGGAGTGCACCCTGTCAATGTCCCTAGGTGGTGCAAGGCTTACCTGATAATGAATGGAGATGGTCTGGGGACTAGTGGATCATTGAAGAAAGAATTTCTCACAGAGAAACATCTGCTCTACGAACCAACACCATACTTTAAAGCTTGTTGCCCCATCCTTGAGGGATGGCACAAGGCAATTGGGGACGTGCTGCACAACAAACGTGACTTGTCTTTCAAAGAAATCCTCAAGAATATGCAACAGGGTCTGGAGAGAATTCTAAGTATACCAGGTACCCCAACATCGCAAAGTGTTGCATTTTTGCCAGCGACATCTGTTGCCACTTCTTCCCCTACTTTTCTTCCTCTCTCCGCACGTCCTCATCACCCCATTTCTCTCCCTCCTGCTTCTCTCCCACCCCCTCATATTGAAGCTATGGCCCAGGATGCTGGTGTTTGGCCCCGTCGTTCGGGGCAGCAAACATAGATGCTGCCTCCTGAACTCCCATCAACGCCATCTGTTACCCGGGGCGCAATTGCTCATTCAGCTTCTGGTTCCATGACATCACAAGTCCATTCCTCTTCTCCTCTTCCCACTTCTGGCCCTATGACCAAGGAGACTTATTTTTGACCTCGTCGCTCCGGGCAGAAGAACAAAATGATTCCTTCTCTACTCCCATCATTGCTATTTGTTGGCCCAAACAAACTTCCTGGCTCAGGTGCTGGCTCCACGACTGAGGAACTTCCTAGTAAGCCTTGTCATTCTAAATGGAAGACTCAGAAGCAGGATTAATGGCACATTCATTATGCTCTCGCTGCGGGCATTTCACTATGTTCCTCCACAAAAAATTCAAAAAATATTGCATGAGAAGATAGAAATTTCCCCTTCTTTTACGTGTCAAAACATTGAACAAACATAATACATGTTTTATGTGTGTTGTTGAGGAGGAATATACTACAAACATTATTGATTTATGCTTACAAAACAAAGCAAATGTTTCACAAATTTCCTCTTGCCAAATATACAAAGGAACCTTGAGAGTTTCTTTGCTTTTCCTCAAACAACCATTGATAAAATAAAATATATTATCTATTATGTTTTTGTAAATGTTCGTGGATCAAACATGTAGTAAACTGGATGAAGTAATTGAGACTTTTGATACATAGAATATTCAAAAAACACAGGTAAGAAAATTCACATCATTGCAAGCTGCTATTTGAAAGACAATAGATGGAAAATTCATCATTTTCCCTCAGGGAAGATGACCAATTTTTGCATTATGTCCTATGCACAGAACATCTTTGCTATAGTATTTTTTTTCAATGTTTTAATGCGTAAAAGAAGGGGAAATTTCTATCTTCTCACTCAATATTTTTTGAATTTTTTGTGGAGAAACATGGTGAAATTCCCGCAGTGTCTACTGTGCAGACAATAACTTGGAATGCAAGAAGCACAGGCATGCTTCTTTTGCTCATTATGAGCTATCTTATTCTGCCTTAAACACAAGAATACTTTATACCATTGTCACTGCATGAACTAAGACCTCGATATTGGATGTCAGTCATTCTTAAACAGGTCCAAGCACTGATTAGCTTATGTAATACATTTTAAGTATTACCCCAACTGACTACCTTATAGCTTTGTTTTCTTCACTCAATGCCTCCCAGGAAAAGGGCCAGACAAGGTTCCTAGGCGATCACTTGAGGAAGGGACCCAAGGTGGCATGGACAGATGCTGATGTTACTCGATGAATCTCATGGTCCATGCGAGGTATTGGTGGTCATGCTGCACAACTTCAAAAAACTGGCAAATCTCTAACGGCCCCAACAAGACGAAAGAAGGCATCAAATGATCTGGATATAAGCGACTCCGAAGAAAATACAATGGCTCCTTCGCAACTCAAGAGACGCAAGGAAAAAGTTGCAGTATTTTTTTTCAAATATTCAGTGAAAAGTACCCAACTAATAAACATTTGTCAGGCCAGCACTCCAAAGAGTTCTGTTGAACCTGATTCTTCACGGCCAGAGAGCGAACACGCTCGTCTCCACATAGCCTGCCCTTCAGATAGGTTTGGTTTCAAGCCGTCCCAGTCCTAGGCAACCCATTTCATTGGTCACAATCACAAGGAAGCTGGTAGTGAAGTCGCAGAGCAGGATTTGGAAATCATAGTAGATTGGGAGACTTGAATGATTTTGACGAGTGGGGGAAGAGTGCCGATGAACATGAGATGCAAGATGAAAGACAAGCAGCTGACGATAATTTCAGGGAGTATGACAATGGTCCAGCTTTGACTGATTCACCTCCAGGTGGTGATGGTAATGAACTGATGGAAATTGATGAAAGCTAGCCTGGATGCAATGATGGGCGCACAGATACAATCCCTTATGATGTCCTTAAACACCATCACACGAAGAACGGATGTTGTAAGGCTTCTTCCCTGACCCGTTTATCAAGTGTGCACCATTGCTTAAATGAATCACATATTTGCTAACTTTCTCTAGAACTCTCATGGCCACACTCTGACACATAACACCTTTGGTGGTTCGAAGTCTCCTCGCCAATATTCACTCGTCAGTCCCCTGAGACATGTACTTCTTCCACTCGCCTCAAGCCTCCCCAGTGTGCACCTCGAAAAGGGCCATCTGCAAAGGCTGGTTCTGCCCATGGGTAAGGAGCCCATTCAGTAACTTTTCCCCGTGTTTAACGGTGATGATGCAGATTTTCATGGTTGGGCCCAGGGGGTGGTGTAGGATATGATATGGCGACCAGGCCCAGGTGACGGTATGAGATTAAATGACCGGGCCCAAGGTGATGGTGAGGGATGTGACGACTGGGCCCAGGTGATGGCGTGAGATGTAACGATCGGGCCCAGGTGATGGTATGAGATTTAACGACCGGGCCCAAGGTGATGGTGAGGGGATGTGACGACAGGGCCCAGGTGATGGCGTGGGATTTAACGACAGGGCCCATGGTGAAGGTGAGGGATGTGACGACCGGGCCCAGGTGATGGCATTATATTTAACGACCGGGCCCAATGTGATGATGACGGATGTGACGACTGGGCCCAGGTGATGGCACGATATTTAACGACCGGGACCAATGTGATTATGAGGGATTTGATGACTGGGTCTAGGGGGTGATATGAGATTGCACGACCGGGACCAGGGCAAGATATAGCAATCTGGTCCAAGGTGATGGTGAGCTATCTGATGACTGAGGCCCGGGGTGCTATGAGATTGTAGGTTTTGATGTCAGGTCCTGCGTCAAGATGACTTGCGAGAGCATGATGAGGTTCGGGTGATACCACAAATATATGATCAGTGGCCGGGGATTGCATGGTCAAACATCTGGGCAATGTAGACAAACAGTTTACAATCTCGGACAATATAACACTGGATCCAACTGATCTTACGTATTCGGGAGCAATACTATTAATGATGTGACATTGTATTTCAAGAGTTATGTTTGTAAGAGAATGTGTCTGAATGTAAAGGAGTGACAGTAAATGATAAGGTGTTGTAAGTCTGAAGGATTGTTTGGGGATAGTATGTCTACAATCTGCCATAGATGGCGAAATCGGCCTGGTTGTACTTGGCCAAATTATGTTCATTGATGTTGACCGGATGATATCTAGCATAATCCGAGCGGGGGGTGCGGGCGTAGTTGTGCACACTATCCCGGAGGAACCAGGCCCATACTATGCGATCACCATCTTTCACATCTATCCCATGCCTCACAAGACGACCCGAATAACTCACCAGCACTCCCGGATCATAGGCAAGCTCAATCCCCAGGTTGGTCAATTTCATGACAGCATGTTGGTAGTTACCAATGCAGGTCAGTATGTCAAACGCCTCGGGAGGACATTTCGGATCTCGATGTTCGGGAGATTGTTGGTTACACATGATTGACGCCCCGGTGTACACAGAGGCCCAATACTTCAGCAAATTATGCATGTCAACGAGGCCCTGGTCTCTTGACCAACAACCTAGCTCCAGATGAGTTGCGACCGAAGCCCAGTAGAGTTGAGGGTGCATGACGCGCAAGGCTGCGGATGCAATAAGCGCGGGTCTCTGCATATCGATGATCATGGATAGGCTCCACTCGCCCTTCAAAGTTGCAGATATCACCGGTTTGAACCCATTTTCCGGGTCATCGGGAGGTGGGCCATAACAAAATTGGATTCGGAAGTCCTCCAACTGGTCCCTCACCGGGCAGTGATGCTCTTCCTCAGCAGATCTCCCATGGATCTGGTTGTGGTGAACATGTCATTCTGCGATCATCAACATTAACTACCGACGAGGTTGATTGCAGAATGACCGACCTGAACCCATGAGCTCAAACATTTCGGAACATACCACAAGATGATCCTCAAACCTGAATCTACCACTACACATGGAGTGTCCAACACGAGAAGACACCAAACCTCCCATCAAGCTTGGCCGGAAGTGGACCTACCTGTCTGTCGTCGAGTCCCAGAGGAAGAAAGAGCTCCTGAAGAAGATTCAGGACGAAACTGGTGCAAAGCCCAGGGAGGCAGAGATGATGACTCATTACGCTAAGTACCTGGCAAGAATGGTGAATTCTCTTACCCAGGATGAGGTCGAAGAAGCTACTCAGACGGCAGCTCAGTGGAACAAGAAGAGCATTCCTTCCGAGGTTCAGGCGGACGTGGCAAGACGAAAGAGCGAGGATATCCTCCAGTACGTAGCCACGGAAATGTTCAAGAAGGCCGGGATGAGGCTCTTCATGATGTCTGCCTGGAAGAACGAGGAAGGGAAACTCATGGTGTCAAGGTGAGCAAACCGGATGTGTGATCAGGAAATACCGGGTCTCAACAACTCACAGTCATGACTACAATGACGAGCTCGGCAATGGGGAAAGTTTTGTAAAGACGTATGATTGGCAGGCGATACTCCCGGAATGGGAGAGCTACGTCACAAAACAGTTTGGTGAGCATGTGCAGGGTCTTTCGGGAGTAACTTGAGCTGACCAACATTATCAAGATGCTGAGCCTGGGGATGAGGCGGTGGTTAAGAAAGGCCGCAAAGATAACACCTACAAACTAGAGATAGGGGGCAATGGATTTCCTGTTCTCCCGGATCACGCAGACCTGGATTCTGACACTCAGAAGGCTGTCATCAGGGCATTCCTGAATTGGCACTATCGTAAGTGACCGCACACTGAATTTATCGGATGTCGTTGTAATGTTGAGATTAGATGACTGCAGTGGAAAGACAAAGGATCTGGTGCCTTGGAAGGAGGTGATACCCAGACAAGATGAGCTCATACCTCCACCGTATCTACCGGATGGCCGTAAAATCAGGGAGCCGTTGAGGATGAACCGGGATGAGGCGACAGAATTGTTGGATTTCTGGTTCGATAGACAACAGAACTGCCGGGACGTCACTTTTGAGTTCTATGGATGGTGGAGCAAAGCTGACAAAGAGGTGAAACCACCTGTGAAAAAGACTGACCAGGCGGATCTTGATGCACCCGAGAATGATCCGGGAGACGAGAATTCGGGAGGTAAAGGCAAGAGGGCGAAAAGGAAGCAGATACCCGTTGTAGCTATGAATGACAGCTCCGACGAGGAAGATATCCAGGTCTCCAAGTTGAAATGGACGAAGAACACCCGCAAGTCCGAATCTCGGGTGACACCCGAAGATTCGGCAGACGAGTTCGAGGCATCAGATGCATCTTCAGACGATGAAGGCCTGCCAATCAAGAAGAGCAAAGCCACGGTCAAAGACAAGCCACGCGAATCAGGGAGGAGGGACGCAGCTTCAAAAAGAAAGACAAACCAGGATCCGGTGGCTGAAGAAGAAGAAGATCGCCTGGCAGCTGGTGCGCGGATCACAGCACCATCCCAGAAGGCCAATGAATTTCTTGATCAGTCTGCGTCTCGGGCACCGCCAACTCCATTGGATAATCCAAGACGTGTGGGCCCAGCGTCTCACCCGGGCGGTGCGTTAAAACGCAAATCCGGCAATGCTAAGGATGCTGGTGACACAGCCAGTTCTTGGGAGAAGGATACCGTCAACAGCCGCACTGAAGGGGCATTGCCAATGGCTCCTAAGAACACAGTAAAGGTTCAACCCAAGGGCAAGAAGCGTCCTGCCGAGGACTGCTTGGATGAATCTCCGGCAAAACGCATCCGAAGCAAAACTGTGGAAGTTCTCCCAAAGAGGTCTAAGAAACCGAACTCTAGATATGCAGTCAACTTTGTGAAGTGTTGAGCCAGTACATCTTTAATATTGTTGCTGACCTCGTTGCATTACAATGAACTATATACTTTGTATCTACTGCTTGTCATTCTCTAATGATACAATTACATTGTTTACTGTTCTCATCAATCCCTGCTGAAGTTCGATGAGCCGGTGCAGTTTGCACATGTCTTGCCCAATCCCGGTGATCCGATTTCGGGCGTCTGCATACGAGGCAAGTACCTGTCTGTTTTCCATCAGGATATGAGCGGGTGCTTGCTCGGCATTGAGTCCATATACAGCATTTTCGATGATTGCGCGCATATGGTGATCCACTGGATATTTATTCAGTTTCGTCAATGACAACAGCCGGATTGGTGGACTTACTCAAGTCACTGCCGATTGCCTTCATCCAGCGATTGGCCCGAAATGCCAACTGCTCGTCTACCGAGGGTGATCCATTCTCGGTCGGTGTGGGTGATGCACGCCTGGTTCTGCGTGGTTCGGGTGATGTGAGTTCAATGACATCTAGGGGTGGATCAATAGCTGTGATGACTGTCGGGTTTGAAGACTCACCTGATTGGGTCACACCATGCGCCGTCTCGTCCTCTTCTTCGACCTCTGATTTCATGATGATGATGTCATTGTCTATGGGATCATCGTCTGAATGACCAATGCCCCACCCAAGGTCATAAGCCTGACCATCCGCGTTGTCGTTGGCAGTGACTTCGGATGCAGGGCTGGGTGCTCCCCATCCGAGGCCATAGGTCAGACCATTGTCATCCTGTGCATCGCCCGAACTTCCTATGTCCATGCCAACTGTGGGTGCGGGGCTTTGTGAACCCCACCCAAGGTTATAGGCTGGACCTTCGTCATCCGGTTGTGCAGCAGGCGCGTCACCCCAGCCCATGTTGTAGGCTGGACCTTCATCTTCGGGCAATGGGAGTTCGGCATCTGCTTGTGCAACAGGTGCATCACCCCAGCCCATGTCGTAGACCGGGTCGTCATTAACACACATGTCCGGGACTTCAGGGGGCGCGGATGGAGCTGCTGGTGTGGCCACCTCCCAGCCAAGATCGTACATTGCGCCGTCTTCGTGGCCTGGCATGTTGTCATCATGGCCAGCCTCGGGCGTTTGAGATCCCCAACCGAGATCGTAAACTGGACCTAATGGGGCTGTTAGACATGGCTTCGGGAAGTGCAAGTGAGACTTACTGTGTGAGCCATCAACCAAAGTCGGTGGAGTCTCAGATCTGGATGGATCGAGCTCATCGATCATCTGGTCCTCGTCTGTCGAATCCATGGGCGGGGAACAGACAATCTCCGGATCTTGCAATCTGTCCCAGTCTTCATGGAACATTGCTGTGATTTGAAATTGAAAGTCAATTAAGTGGGTGGGAAGAAAAAAAAATAGACAGCTCACATAACAGTTCTTCGATGTATTCATCTCGGCCCGAGTAGGCTCGGTCGTATTGGTCGGGAGTTGAATCACCATGGTCGTTCATGGTGTCTATCCGAACTTCCGGACTCATGTTATAACCTGTAGTATATAAGTCAATCGCTTCCGAAGAAGCACGAAAAAGAAGCACGACTTACGTTTAATTCCCCATCCGGCGAACCGATTTGAAACTCTTGGCGGGATCCAGTCTTCTAATGGGACGAAATCACCCCACCAGTCTGCAAGGGCTTTTGTTCGCCTTGGGTCATCGTCACACTCACCGGTTGACGGCTCACGTTGAGCTCCCAAAGTTCAGATGGGTGTTGCAAAGTGAACCCGGCGGGAGGTCATTGTGAGATTGGAAGGAAGGAAGATGGACAGGAAATGGACAAGTTGGGGATTATATAGGGAACAGCAATATGTGGTAGTGGAACTGTGGACTTAGATTATGCATTGACCATTGTTGGCCACGGCAATAGCCGAACTTCCATTGTGATATAATATTGTGGGTCAGGGCAAAAGTTTAATAGACCGTGGGAATGGCCACAGCCACGCTGTGGCCACAATCGTAGTTCCCTATATATGGACCCGATTTTCCCCTACCGAACTCTATACTCAACCATTACCATTACCATGTCTTCATCCGCACACTCCAATGCCAAATTCGCTCTGGTCACTGACAAAGTCTGTCGGCTGATGACCAGGTCCAACAAACTCAAAGTTGGTGACCCGGCTGCCAAGACTTTGGCACATGAGATCGCTATGGCCTTGGTGAGTGTTTTTTTTTTCAAATCTTGTAGTGATACTTAACCGGATTCGGTTGTTCTATAGACGACCGCATTTGCCCAATATGGCAATGCCACCACGTCATTCTCGCCTCTGCTCTTGTCCTGCGCGGCCGAGCTCAGAGACAAGATGGGGGCCAATGGCAGACTTGCGGCCTTGCCCGACTGGAACACAATCTCGGATTGTGATCCACGGATCAAGAGCCACCCCCTGTTCCCGAAAACAGTGGGGTATGCCCAGCCGAATTCAGCAATGCCACCTCCCGCGGTTCCTAGACCGCAATCACCAATGACTCCCACTCCCGCCACTCCCACTCCCACTCCCGCACCCGCACCCACTCCCGCACCCGCACCCACTCCCGCACCCGCACCGCCCACTCCCGCACCTGCAGTCACATGGGTCCTGGGTAAGTTGTTTGTCCGGGGCAATGCTAGACACAGTGCACCCATGCCTGACGACGACGACGACATTGTTGAGGTTGAGGAGCCTGCTCCCAAGAAGCAGAGGACGAGGTCCTCCCGAGCGACCAGTAGGGCACGCCCAAAGCGTGCAAAGTCGGCTGCCATCGTCATCGACGACGTCGAAGACCCTCCAGCTGATCAGGTGGTCTTTGTCAAGGTGAGTAGTATTGTTTTCGACCATATCAACCAACTCACCCATATGCAGAATAAGACCAATGCTGGACCCCGGGAGAAACCTCCTGCACCCGAGGTCATCAACAACGATGCACCCGAGGTCTCGTCGACAGCTGTGGGTGACGACTCTGAGGGCACTGTATGCCTCTTCGGCATACAGTGCGAACGGTGCATCAGGGATGATATCCCGTGCGCCATCATCCTCGGGAAGAAACTGGGTGAGGTGAGGAAGTGCTGCCAGAATTGCGACGAGAAGAAGACGAAGTGTGTTTGTCCGACGCCCAAGCAAGCTGAGGTGCTTCATGCCGCTGCTGCCCTCAAGAAATCCAAGGCCGCCAATAGGAAGACCCAGGCGGTGAAGCGCACCTGGTCCTGGGCACGCAGCACCCATGCTCGCCCACCATCGCCGGCATTGAGCGATCAAGATGCTGAGGGCGAGGATGATGCAGGTGGTAAGTCGGTTTCATCACCCGGTTGTGCTCATACTGACATGTTAATACCACAGAAGAACAATTACCGATTGCCCCTGCTGCTCAGCAGGTTGTTGATGTTGATGTCCCGGAAATAGGTAAGCATCCCATCCTTGCTTTTGTATTGATACTGATTACCTTTGTTTCAGTGCCTGCTTCCTCCGATCACGTTGACAATGACGTCGACATCGACATCGTCGATGAACCGCCCCTCCCGACTTCCCCAGCTCACACACTTCGGGACGACATCACCGCAGAACTCCCCATCCCAGTTTCCCCGGCTCACACGCTTCGGGAGGTCACTCCTGTACCACCCACCCCTCAGCCCAGCAATCTGGACATCCTCCAGACGATCAACACCATGCGTCAAGAGTTTGCTGGCATGTGGCAAGCATCCAGCGACCACGCGGAAGTCGTTCGCCGGGAGGTCAACTCCCGCGTTGATGATGTAGAAGACTGCTTGACCGCCCGGATCGCGGCCATGGAGAAGAAGATGCACATGGTTGACTTGGACACTGCACAAAACACCGTCCAGATTGGTCACATGGCCAATGCCTTGCGTATCATAACCCAGCCAGCGGGTATCTCGGCCATTGGTCCCATCGCCGGTCCATCTACCCAGGGCCACCCATTTGGTGACATCCCAACCTCATGGCTCGGTCGTCCCACAACTGTGGAAGGTGATCTTCATCTTCCGGATGGTACCTTATCCCATGTGGGCAAGCAGTACACTCTGCATGGGATCTATCTAGAGGTCCTGCAGCCAGTGGAGTTGGGGAGCAGATTGATGCCGCGGTTGAGACTGTCTCTAACCTCTCAAGCCTTTCATCCGGTGATGGATCTCCCGGTAAATAGAGCAGAGTACAATAGAATATTTAGTTCACTGTTTACCATGTAGTACCATTGACTTTGAATTGATTCTGCCATCTCCCGGCATTTTACAAATTGTGTGATTCCGGATGTGTCGTGATTCTTCGGGAGTGATCACCTGGTATATGCAACTGCCAATGACAATTCAACCTGGCCATCCTTGTGTTTTGCTACAACTACTGCTCCAATGTAATGTCATCGAGACATGCAAACCTACCTCCGATACCCGAAGCCTCGATGTCACCGCAGACAATGCGATTATTCGTGTCCGCCCATGTACAAACACCCAGGTGCATTGAGTCAACCCCATTCCTGCTCCCCGGTGTCCACCATGGTCCATCATATACAACCATTTCCCTCTACCTGGTATGTACCACATCCTTTTGAACCTAGTCATATATACCGGGTGTCAGATATACTGACATATAACACTTCCGGTTTGCTATGGTGTATTCCCGGGTATTGGAATCGTGTCTCAGGTATACACACAGCCCACCTGGGTCCAACCTTATCTTTCGGGTTTCTATTATCCGGGAATATACCCTAACCATTTGGGCCCAACCATGTCTGCCGGGTTCACATGCCAAGGTCAATACCTAGGTACAGGTACACACCCCACCCATTTGGGCCCCATCGCATCTACCGGGTTGTCCAATATTCGGGAATACACCCCACCCACATGGGCCCAACCGTGTCTGCCGGGTTGTCCAATATTCGGTAATACACCCCACCCACATGGGCCCACTCGTGTCTGCCGGGTTCACATACCAAGGTCAATACCCAGGTACACACCCCACCCATTTGGGCCCCACCGTATCTGCCGGGTTATCCAATATTTGGGAATACACCCCACCACATGGGCCCAACCGTGTATGCCGGGTTCACATACCAAGGTCAATACCCAGGTACACACCCCACCCACATGGGCCCAACCGTGTCAACCATGTCTGATGTACCCCATTCGGCCCGCCCGTATCTGCTAACATCACTGTCCTATATTACGTGTTCGGCCCAGACGTATCTACCGAGATGTTCATCACACACTGCATGGCTGGCCCAGCCATTTGTACCGGGTAGTTGTATACATATGGGCCCACTGACTCTACCGGGACCGTACTGCCTCAGGGCCCATCTCGGGTGACCCGTCTATCTCGGAAGAATCTCAACTTCGGTTGGCTGTTTAACACAGGAAGATTTGACTGAATTATGTGGTTGGTAATGATGAAAAATGCACATTCACAGTTGTCATCTTGGTTGCCAATGATGGTACAGTACTTCCGCTGCAAGCTGTCTACCAAGGGCATTCAAAATTGTCGTATCTGACTCCATCAGCCGCAAACTATAAAATTGCATCAAGGAAAATTTTCATTTTGAGTTTTCAAATACAAAAACATACTGGTCAACACAAGCAACAATGTGTACCCTGGTTGATGAGATTATTGCACCATATTTTGAGAGAAAGAAACACGAGCTTGACTAACCGCAAACACAAACATCAGTGTGGCAAATTGATGCATGGTCAGTTCATCAGTCCCTTAAATTCTGAATATGGTTGAAGGAGAACCATGCAACAATTGTGCTGCACTTTGTACCTGGAGGGTGCAAAGGCTTGCTTCAGCCTTGTGATGTTGGAATGCAGCGAGTTTTCAAGCATTCATTAAAGCACTCGTACCATAGTGATGTGGTGCAGGAAATGTCACAGCAGCTCACACACACATTATTCCTCCCTTCAATATATCAGCTGCACCCTCAGCTGAGTTGAAGATCTGTCATATCCTGTACTCTGGACCCGGTTTCCCATCCCTATCATCGCCATATTTCCGTTGTGCATGTCACACCTCAGTAGGATCAGCCCTGCTACCTCTGTCCATCATCTGATTTGATATCCGGACATCTAAAACCAGCCTGTACCCCTGACCCCTGAATCTCTGGATTCCAGATTTCAAGATCTCCAGATCCTGTCTAGATACCTCTGGTCCATTTTCCCATGCTCTGTCCATATCTCTGTTGAGTCACTATCACTTTTCCGGACCTCAGATATCTATGTTTCCATCTTACTAATGGATCCTGTGTCATTTCATCTCCGAGTCCATTTTATTATGATTTGTGATACTTCAGCATTATATTCCACATGCTTCGTATATAGCTTCAGATTCTTGCTTACTTATCATTCCAGTGCTACCTACAGTATATAAACCCCTATAAATCTCTGTACTTCCTCAGTTCAAAATCTCTGAAGTCTCAAGGGATTAATTCCCTTATACTCTGATTCTACCTTATGGTCGTCTTCCTTCATCCTTGGCCATTCTGGACTTTGTCCGGATAGCTATTCTTTGTCCTTTATTTATTCTTGACTATTCTGGACTTTATCCAGATAGCTATCCCCTGTCCTTTGTACATCCTAAACTATCCCAGACCTCATCTGAATAGCCATCCTTTATCCTCTGCCCATCCTTGACTATTCTGGACTTTGTCTGGATAGTCGTCCTGCATCCTCCATTCATCCTTTGTCTTTCTCTTATCCTTCATCTTCCTTCTTTCTGACACTCTGAACTTGAATCCTACTCTTGTCATATCCATCCGTACTTCGGCTTGATGCCTTTATCCCAATCCTTCCTTTATCCTTTGCACTCTATCTGGACCCTTGGGTCATACTTCCTCCAGTCCAATCTTGGACATCCCCTTCTGTTCCTTTCTACTTCAGACTTTGTTCTTGCAGTCATTCCTCTGTTGGTTTCTACTTGGGATTGATTCTGAAGTAGTCCTTAACTCTTCCTCCACTCCTGAATATATTTTCAGTAGTGTTTCCCGCAATCCGGACATATGCCCAGATTAGTTCTAGTTCCTGCACTTCAGATATGTTTCAGGATGAGTTCCCGCAGTCCTAATGTATTTCCTCCAGGTTTTCTGTGCTTTTCCAGAAGTCCCCTAGGCACTCCTTTAGAGTAGCCTTATACTCAGAGTTCTACTAACTTCATCAGATGTTCTCTAGACTTCATTCTGAAATGAAGGGCATGTACTCAAGTGAGGGGTACAGCGCACAAGCTGAGGCCAAGCCCTTCCTTCCTAATCTGACCCTCCAGCATGGTTCATGACAAGATCCTTCGCTGTACCCAGCTGGAATTACACCTACCTGGGCCATTTGCATGGGAGTGAGATCCCGTCTGCTGGGTATGTCATCCATAGGTGAAGGGCTCAGAGAGCGCCCATTATTTTGGGCGCAATGGCACTGGTTGATTAACTTGTCCCAAATTTGCGACAAAACCCAGAGCATCATCAGGGAGATCCTGTTTGTGAAGGTAGGGGGAAGGACGGCTGCAACAATGTCATTATGACATCAATGCAAGGGTGACGACTGTCCACACATCTTGTCTGGCTGTTGAAGTTCTTTCCATAGATCGGCCACTTTACTGAATAATCCAAGAGTTGAGGATCAGACAACCGAAGTGCCTAACACACAGGATTGAGATAACAACACGTATAATTAAAGTGTGATACTGTCATATTCCATTCCTGAACCTTACTCGTCCGGGCTGGATAACCTGGGTCCAGCCTAGACTTCATTTCCTCGAGTCCCCATTTGGATGTGCTTCTTTCTAAGATAGGGCTCTTGCACAAACCACCAACATCACGTGATAAAGAGTGACTCTGGCGTGATTTTGTAGTATAAAGTTAATGCCACTCGTAAATCTTATTTTTTCGAACATATAATTGCGCAGCGTTCTGCGGATTTGAATTCCGAACAACCCTGCACAGCTGGATTTTTTGAAAACTTGAATTTGTGAGTGGCATTAAGAAAATGAAATGTTATGAGCTACGGAACAGAGGTTGTGTGCATGACATGCAGGGGAACATTACAAAAATGGTATACCATTTATTCTCTATAATCAATGATACATCTTTGCTTTCATTGCATATGCTATCTGTTCATCCTTTATGGATCTTACACCACATATACACTATATACTAGCGCGGCACTCATTTGGTTGCCACGGCTTTAGACGTCATGTCGGGTCACAGTGAGTAACAATGCGTCACACGTTGGTGGTTTGTGCAAGAGCCCTATCTTACCCCTATATGCCCGGACCTTCTTGACAGTTAATATCTGACTCCATTCTGATCCTTCCGTTAGTCTATTCATTTCCTATTCATTTAACTCGTTCCCTTTGTTCCATTTCATATCCGGCCCCACTCTTGATCGTCCGCAGTCATATTCTTTCGAGTTAGACTCCCTAGTATATAGCCTTAACTTCCAAGGGCTACGCTTCAGCCAGATACCCGTCAGAAGTACTACAGCATATAAACCCTCTGTAACCCGTAGTATTTCCTTAGTTCGAATATCATCTTAGACTTAGTTCATTCCTCGTGTCCTTCTGACCTTCGGCCTAGTCTCATCCTCCGAGCCTCAGGATTATATCCCTAAGGCTAAACCCCTCCGTCTCACCTTCAGGTGACCCTTATATAGTTCCGGACTTCGTATTTCCCTCGTCCGGCCTACTCGTACACCTTCAGCCGATGATATCTGCCCTTCGTAAATTAGGGGCAAGTACTCGGGTAAAGGGCGCAGCACACGAGCTGAAGCCAAGCCCCTCCGGACCACCCATTGAGCACAGTCTTAACAGATACAAACTTGTTTGCCGACTAGAACTGCTGTATCTTCTGAGGGTTCCAGGATCCAATGGACAAGGAACAGGTCATTGACTTCAGGGATGATTTCAGGTTTGAATTGCTCTTTCAAGGTGGACGCGATGTCATGCATGGTATTAACTTGATACCATGACATGTAGGAGTGTATAGGAGATAGGAGAAGTGTATACAATATATTCTCACTATCATAGGTTCAGTGTTCTATTATTTAGTCATATTTGTATTTGTATTTGTATTTGTATTTGTAGTTTCCGCGAGTTTCTGTCTCTTTCCATTTTTCCAGGCTTCAGCCACTTGTTTACTAATCAGTGAGCCACCCAGATATGTTTGTAAGCATGTCATGTGATTGGTAAAAATCTGATTTGTAAGGGCTTCTGCATGACTCATCATGCTTTATCATGATTCGTCATGCTTTGTAACTTTTAGTCATGTACTTTAGTAAGCAGCTGATTCAGCCCACCAAAAGGCTTGGTTTCTAAGCATATTCTTACTAATCCAGTGATGAGTCATGCTTAGTAAGAACAGTCTCCAAAATGTATTTAAGGATTCTGATCCAACCAAATAAATAAGTTTTTCCCCCTTCCATTCTTTTCCCTAACTGTGTGGGAACGTAAGAATCTGAAGCGTGGGAGTTTTCCCTCTTTCTGTCTCTAACCATGTGAGATTACTAAGAAAGAAGAAGGTCATGATATCGAACCAGCCGTGGATTGACTCAACGTTAATGCTTCTGTGTTTGCTAAGCGTTTCTGATCATCGTCGTGATATATAAGGCTTACCTCCAAGGTAGCAAGTGACTTCTCTCCGTATGCTTCTCACAACCGACACATCCAGTAACGACTGGTGCGGAAAGAACTCGAGGTGTTTCCTATCGACAGTGAAAGATGTTTGGATCAATCAGGTTCGCATGTCATCCATCGACCACTTACCAATACTGAGCCTCGAGTTCGAGTCCTACATAAATACAATCAATCTCAAAGAAAAAGTGATTTCGAAGGTAACATACTTACTTTTGTGTTCCCATTCACTTGGCTGTACACAATCCCGGAACAGAAGGTAACCGTTCAATTCCTCTACCCAGGCAATGAGACGCTGGTCCGGAACTACGTAGTAGTATTGAAACTTTTCTTCTCCCCTGAACATTGTTGGATGGACAACCAGCGTCCATTTATCTTCTTGTGCCACGGCTTGTAAAGCATCGATGAAGTTGTCGATCTTCCGTAAATCCTCATAACGTCTTAGATTTACCGAAGTATATGCTCTCTAAATTTTCATCAACTGAGTATGTCACTTGTACGACTAGCCGTGCAGCGCTCACCTTATCCTTGTTATAGTAATATGTACCACCTAGCGGGTGGACAAATTCCTCCCAACTCCCGTACTTTAAGGGCCTGTTGATGGCGTTAATTTGACACCATCATGAAGGAAGGCGACTAACCCAGGGACGGTGATGTTCTTAAAACCGACAGTAGTATCTTCGAATACATCCTCCCTACTGTATGCAAAAAAATAAATAGAATTCAATGCTACTGGTAGATGCATACTCACAGCGTCATTACTTCAGCGTACCGCGGAAGTTGCGTTGGCCAGATACCAACCGCATGATTGAGAATCGCCTGAGAACTAGGATGTGCCTAGACCATGTTAGCCTCCTGAGGAGTACGTCCAAAAGACGCAGCTGAACTCACCATATTCCAGAAACTTGCGAAGAGGTTGTTGTGCCGTAGTGAAGAATCCTGCTGGTACAAAGGCGACCGTCATGCTCATGCTGTATTGGAAACCAAACTTCCTATTTTGGGAATTTTAATTGAAGGACTGGCCAGTTACTATCAGCGAAAATCGGCTGACAGTCTTAATTCTAGAAAACGTAGCTACACAAAAGTACACGCACCGTGGCAAGTACTGTTTTGATGACCCAGTGGTAGGCTGGTGATGATTTGTGTGAAGAGCAGTCAACTAAACGAGAGCCTGATCAGTGTTCTGCTAGTCGATGAACGTTCTCCATATAATATTACATCTAAATGATTAAGGCATGCCTAAGCGTAGTACTAAAATCTCCACCTGCAAAAAATCTAGGTCATAAGATACCCTCGAAATCCAAGACCAACTGCTTGTAAACTCGATCTCAGCATCTCCTCGGATTGCTGGCCTTCATATAGGTAGTAATCACTGCCAAAGGCAGCAGGGGTCGTGAACGCCACGGTGGAACAACGAGCATGAGTCCCAGCAGCAGCACCTACTCCCAAGCCCCCGACGCCTTCCCGCCAGGCACCCCCATAACAACGATGCAGAACCACCCAAACTTCTTATCGCTAAACACGCACACGCCGCTTCTGACGATTCCTGCTCCGTCAGTCACAACCGCAGCGCCTCCCGAGTGCTCCAAAGTTAAAGGTATTGTCTCCGCCTCTGAGACAGGGAAGCAAGCAGCTCATATAGTGCAATGAGTTGCTGACGGTGGGGGGTGAGGGTGAGGGTGGTGAGTGAGCTTCCTGATTTTTCGGATATTGGGTGCATGTGGGGTCGCTTGGGAGTATAGGGTGGGGATGATGACGATCCTTGTATTTTTTCGTCAGCACACCGTGTGACAAGTTGGCCGATCGCAATTGGGTAAGACCAATGCCGTGGTTCTAGACTTTGCATTTGGGCACGAGCGTCATACTAAGAACACGATCAGAGAACAGCTGCACCCACTCTGACATATTAGGGTTGAGCATTGAACGTTGAAGCCAGGTGCGTCGGCAGAATTGTACACGTTTTTGCGACCCCACTTGAAGCCAGGCACTGTCAGTTGATGAGCAGATAGCGAGACTGAACCATGAGTGAAGAGTGAAGGAAACAACGATACAGATCAACGAGGAGCTCCACCCTAAGTGGTCAGCCATCAACTTGGCTTGGGTAGTGGCATCTTCGGAAGAGATATGGCTGAGTGGAAGTGCTTGCGTCCATAGCCCAGATGCTCAGGAGCGAAGCCCAAGCATCAAGCGTCCTGCTGAGCGCCAGAAAGAGTCTGACCACCGTCTTAGCTCCCGCCGCAGACGTCCGTCTCCTAAGATAAGGACCTGGTAGCAGGGCAAGAGGATGGCTAGTAAAGCGGGTGGAGCGTGCGGTTTCGAACCTGCAAAAGTTCTCATCAGGGGGCTACCGCTACCCCTACCGCTTGTACGTCTCGATATCGTTTAGGAATACTACTGCTGAGCCTTATATGCAATGGGAGTGGGTGGCCCGTGCCACAACTGCAACCGACCACTTCAGGGCCGGCCAGCTGGCTACATAACCGAGGACCCACCGCAAGGGCAGTTTACGGGTGGGGTGGAGAGGGTTGGGGCTAGGACGGAAACTTCGTATCTAAGATTCGGTCGACGCGGGCCTTTATCCCGATCGGCGATCACAAGGCCCCACACCATCGTACTGGACTGGATCCGTTTCGGATACAGCGAGATTCCTTCGTTTCCATGCGAATGTGCGACGAAGCAGGACGACCCACCCAAGAGGTTCGAGATTCTTGAGGAGGAAGTTATCCTTCGGGAACTTGTTGTCTGACGGCGATATTCGTACAGGAAGGCAGCGAATGAAGAGGTTGCTAAAACATTTATCTCATTGGCCAATAACCAATCCGGACAGCTGGAGAGTGGCTCACCATACGCAGATGCCAACCTCCGTCATAAGACAACGTGTGGCGATCCTTCGGAGGAAAACTGCGGTCTTCAATATCTTCGAGGGTAAGGCAACAGTTCTGGGCATTGGCCGCTTTGCGCTTCGTGGAATATTATTGTTCGGACCAAACACGAGCCGGATCCAATAATTCTGCCACCCATGGCTGAAGGTATCTGTACAAGTTCAGAATCAACTGGTCCTCCTCGCGGGCCATACCAGCGTGGAATGTGTAACTGATCAAAGGAATTGATGTGAACCAGATATCAGTGATTATCGAAGAAGAGAACGAACCTCCAACGTCAGTTTGCTGTACCATCACAAGTCACTCTCTGGGATAAGAATGTGAGCCATTGAGCATTCCAAGAACACCAAGCTCCTTCGCTGTGTAGAGGATGAGAGGAGGGAAGCGGGACTACATCACTGTAGTGGTAATGAGGCGGAAGAGAATATGCAAGATCGCTCAGCATCAAAACACCATTTTTTATTTCCTTTTTAAGAAGTTCTAATATCCAATCGATTTAGGCTTGCGATATAGCAAGAATCTTGTTTTATTCGCAATCGATTATCGTCTGATCCTCCAGATCTTTTGTAATTCAGAATCAGCGTGAAAAACTGTAGTGACTGAGACCCTTCATTTCAATGCGATTAGCGAGATCGATACAACAGGATATCAATATTAGTGAGTTGATGGTATGTACTATGTACTGTTACTATGCCTATTTGTTACACTATTAATTATTGTACTGTATCTTCGTCAAATGGAAGATTGTAATACATTCCTGCAGCAGTGAGATTGGTATAGTAGATCATGAAATGGTATTAAAAGCTGCAGTCCAAGCTTGTACTCTTCATCTCTAGAAGCCCGAAAACATCTGAGTGGAGGTCAAGACTATAAGTCGCCGTAGTAAATAAAAAAACTCACCCTCTGCACGAACGATCTTATGAAATGCGCCAGACGAGTGCAGCCGCCGGCGCAATGGTGCATCATTTGCCTCATATGATCACATGGCGTCCGGGGAGGCGCGGCCGCCTTGGATCCAAAAATTAGGCGAGTCGGTGACGGCGATAAGGCACATACCAAGTCTGCCAGAAATTCTAATTGTGACTGTAAAATGTGAGCTTTGCTGTCCTACTTGCACGAGAAACACTTACGATGCCATCGTTTCTCGTGTTTTCGGGGCCGTATGCAACGCGGGACATGTTCTAGTAATGCGTTAGATCTAATCGGAGGAGATTTGGTGTGACAGCTTACCGAAAATTAGCCTAATTTGGTCAGCTGACGTTGATAAGTTGACGCGTTGACGATACAGCAACAAAGCCAAGTGCGACATGTGACCTGTGTGACATACCTAAACAATGACAAACAACGTCGGGCGCTGCCTTGAGCGCTGAGTAAGGCGCTTTGTGCGAGTTTCTTATGATACTCACCAGTCAGATATATAGAATAAAAGTGATAGATTTTTGAGATAAACGTACAAGAAGTAGATCATATCGAGCACTATGTCGATCAAAGCTACACGGCCAACTTCGTAAAGTACGAAATATGTATCAGTGTCATACTAGTAGCCGGAAAGGCGAACTCTGCGTTAGGAACTTCAAAATCTATGGTGGACTTTGTTTCGATGTCCTTGACATCTTCAAGGGTCTTCCTTCGGCCGTCCGATCTTACTCTGGGAATTCCGTGCTTGGGCTCCAAAAACAAGACGTTTTCTTCCCTGAACGGATGTGATGGATGAGTAAGATTGAAGTATTGAAGGTTACTTACTGCAGAAAAAGAAGCTTGTGAACTTCCTTGAAGAAGACGCTGAAGTCGACTGGATGTCTGTACATATCATCGAGGGCAGTCATGATTATTGGATGCAGTACAGGAGCCTTTAAGTTGGAGCTACCCTTTGCGGCGGGCGAAGTCAGCCCTTGATACATCTAATGCAGAAGAACAACCTCGGTCATCAACGACTGACGAGAAAACAATTAAGAACTCACAAGGGTGCTGAGTACACCTACAACGCCCTTTTGTAGATAACCCGTCCAGGATTGTACTGCGTCAGGGTATAAATCTACTAATCTAATTTTACCTTCGATCAACTCGGCGATGGGTCGGAATAACGCGGCCCACAGCACTTCCCGGAAGGCCTGCGTGGTAACAAGCTCCATAAGGGCTCGTTGTATCTGACAGACAATAGCTTCAACTTCTGCCAGAGACGGATTTGTAGGTTCTTACCTGGGCTTGGTTCCCTGAGTTGAACAGATGGATTAACTCAAGGATCTTCTGTTTTCGCTGGTCTTCGTGGGTCACAAACCCATCCGCTACAGTCATGCTACCTCTTGCGACTTTACGTATCTCAGAAGTAAAGTCTGTGTAGAAGTCCATGAGCTGTGAATAACGCTTAATGGTGAGAATGGTAAGACGACAAATGAGCGTACTCTATTGCGTAGATATGACCAATCTACGAGGGTCTCCTCCCCAGCTTCGTTCTTGACGCTCACTGATTACAATGTTAACTGGTGATGTTAGAATTGGAGGTGGCAACTCACGTTTCTCATCACGTAACGATTCATATGTTTGACCACTCAAAAACAGAGCTTTCAAGAAACTGGTCGTCAC
The DNA here is from genome assembly GCA_011800875.2 of Suillus brevipes Sb2. NCBI lineage: Eukaryota > Fungi > Basidiomycota > Agaricomycetes > Boletales > Suillaceae > Suillus > Suillus brevipes. The sequence continues at coordinate 37,313 of JRHT02000100.1, read as the reverse complement.
CAATTGCCTCGACATCACCGAGGTCATATTGAAGGGGTTAGTAGGTATACCAACCAACATGTACCCCACGTAAAGGTATCTTGCTAGCTTATATGGGCGTCCCCAAGGTGACTTCGTTAACAAAATTTTGAGCATCGCCCTCTGGTAACTGTCTAATGGATCGTCTTGTGAAGTTTGTCTCCAATGGAGGTCCTCGTGGGGAATTTGCGTTCCATCAAAGGGATGCATAGCAGGGGGGATCATGACATTCGTGGAGCTGTCGCCCTCTTCCTCCACAGCGGGTGTGACTGCACCAGACAAACTTGACGTTGTGGTTACGTCAAATACAGAAGGATCGTAGTCAAAGTCTGGGGGCAGGTGAAGCGACATGGTATGGAACGATGGCACGGAGAGTGACTGGTGAGTCAATTGTTCACCATGCTGCCAAGGTAACTCGTCCGAATGCTTGATGGGAGGAGGGAAACCATATGGGAACATTGCTGGGGAAAACTGAAAGTCGTGTAACTCGTGAAGCTATGTGTGGGGCGCACTGAGTTCAGCGATGTGCTAGAATTCGAAGGAGCACTTACCATCCACATGGGTAAGAGTTTCATTTGTGTGCTGGCCCCACAATAAATTGTCCTAGTATTCTCGAGAATTGCGGCGCCATGATGCTAATATGTTCGTCGTCTTATGAAAAGTGAACCCGGTTGCACAAAATATCTCTTACCTCAATAACTTCATAGATCGCATGTCTAGTAATGTCATCTGTAGCGCCCAACAATCCCACTTGTCGTAGGAGCTCGTCCGCAAGATCGCGACATTCTTCGGGCCACTGTAAAACAATTATATGAAAGAAACGATTTTGAGGATTACAGACAGACTTACATAGAGTGGTGACAGATCATAAGCGTGCGTGACGTAACCAAGGAAAGCGAAACGACCAGAAAGGCCTTGAAAGGGCTAAAAAAAACGGGTTAATCTGAGCGATGAACGATGACTGGTAGCGAACCTCATCAGTCTGCAGCAAGAAACCATCAGTGAGGATGCTATTAATATCCTGCGCCGCTATACTCACTCGAAGGGGAACAAGTCGCATGACTTCGTGCCTTGCTTGAACAAAAACATAGTTTTGAGCGTTGTTAGCATGGATAGTTGGTAGCGCAGTTGACTGTTGCATCTTGGTAAGTTTGGGTGATGGAGAAGGATCAGACGATACTAGAGAGGACCTTAAAAATCATTCAGACATGCGGTTGTCTACATTAGACCGCCAGAGAATGATGTCGTAACATCACAGCCATCATGCCTAAGGTTTAGTCACAGATGGCCAGAAACAAGTGATGGCCAGTCACGGCGAATCGAGTATTGGACGTACGTCAGCAAGAGGTCAGGGTGTGCCAGGAATTGACAATGCTACCAAGCAATCGGCCAGCCCAGCAAAAACGACACGTGTGACGGAAAAGCGCGAAAAAAAACGGGGGCGAGTAGGGAATTGGCAATGCAGCAAATTTGGTGATGGCGGACAATTGGTGAAATTTATCAATTTTCGTAATCGAATGTACGACTGGCCACAAACATCTCGTCCAGTGCCTCCATTAGCGATTCAGTACTGGCATTGACTGCCTGATCGAAAAGATCAAGCTCCTCCGCGCCCATGTGATCTTTGTCATGGTCGTAGTCTGAGTCTGAGTCTTGTTCATCGTCGCTAGGAACTTCACAACGTGTGCGCTCCACGAGTCCTCCGCTTTCCGAATATTTACGTTGTATCCGTACTGTCGTCTCCATGACCCCTGCTTCATGAGAATACACATGACCCACCCCAAGCCCATAATGAAAGCGCATGAGGGTGTCACGATCAACGAAGCTAAAGTAGTCTTATTAATGATCATCCTCATCATGTTATCTGAGGTCGCTCACCTGTTAACATAGTATTCGTGCCAATCGTGCTTGTCTCCAGCAAGAGGAGAAATCCCGCCTTCACCTGGATTGCGCTGGCCTTGAGAAAAGGCGCTGGGATAATGTGACACGTTCTAAGAACCATCGCTGGGTCAACAAAACCAAACGCGTTGTGGTTTGCCAGAGGGCGGAAGCAAACTCGGCCCAAAGTATGGGAATTCCATGTGTGAACTTGAACCGATTCATACCATCGAACAAAAAGGAATTCGATTCGGCGAGTTTCGTACACATTAGCGACGCGCACGACGTTGACGTGGTGTATTCCAATGACTTTGGCGTAGATGTAGTGTCCGTCATCATGGGAATCCGCGAGTAGCATAATGTTGCAGTGTGGAGTCCTTGGGTTTAAGACGTCTTGAGCCCTCCGGACGTCATAGGTGGTGTAATTGAATCGCGCGAGGTTGTGGTGATAAATCCGATTCCGCTTGAAGAGAATGGAGTTGTGCTGGTCGGGATGAGCCAATCTTTCCGGATCGAGGCGATCGAGGATATGGTCTTTCAAACCAGATAGAAAATCCTAAGCAACGCCTCAGAATAACAAGCAACATGTCATAAGAACTACTTACAGTCATAGCGGGATCCCCCTTGTGGTTGCGGAGGTACTGACCAAAATCGTCATACAACCTCTCACTTTGGCCGATATGATGTTGGAGCTGGGGGTTGTATGCAATATCATGTGCCTCGGCATGAGTGGCTGGCCGTTGTTGTCGTTGTCGTTGTTTAATGCGGCGCAAGCACGCCTCACGGCGTTCAATTTGAGTTAGCTGACGAACAAAAGTCCTTCGATCGGTGCGACAGTACCTGCCTTTCGGTGTACGATGTTCTAACTCTCCCTGAGAAAGGTAAGCCAATATATCGATGGACAGCAAGATCCAACTCACAGGTTCAGTACTGTACGAATCGGTTGTACCAAACTGACGGATGGAGGACACGTAATCTCCAAGTACATGAAATTTGTAAGTCTGAATATTGAAGTGTTTCGTCCGCCTTGGTTGTTTTGGTACGGGTGGATCCTGAAACTGCTCGGTCGCTTTTCCTTTCCCTTTCCCTTTAGAATTAGTATCTTCGCCAGCTGGTCCAAGGTTGTTTGCATTGCGTTTAGCACTATCCTTTGCCTGGCGGCGAGATCTTGCACCGACTTCACGATCGAGCTCCATGGTTTGGTATGCAGCGCACACCTTGTCCTTAAAGTGACGAAACTGTTCGCCAAGATGAGTTGTTTGTTGGTCGAGAATGTCTAAAGTGATGTCAGAATGCATGCGGAGCTTTGCAAGCCCGTGCCAATGTGACATAGTGAAAAGGAGATTCATAAGAATTTGGTTGTGAGGGGCGGGTAGAAGACCGTCGAAGACCGTCGAAGACTGGGATGGAACACTACAACAAAACTAATTAGCAAAGATATATGAGAATCATTCCGAATACACACCTGCAGAAGATCTTCAAAATTGCGCGCAGCCATGTTCGACAATTCGGAAACATTTGAAGAGAACCGTCTAATGGTGGCCGATCCAAACGGAGGGACTTTTCTATACCTGTCAAAAGGTAAGATTAGCTTGCTGAGCCATCTTTGAATATATATTTGGCAGACCTCGCGTCAACTTCATGAATTAGGTCCTTGTCCAAGGCTGTAAGGATTCGCAGTAAATGGATTAGGAGCATGCGCCATACTCCAAGCTCGACCTCATGCAGTAGATCGACAACAAGTGCAATGAAGATATTGAATCCGAAGGGTGCGAGAGCGTCCGAAAATGTGTTCTAAGGAAGGGTTAGTAAAGGTGAGAAAAGAGACCGACGGGCATCCTCACAGAGGTTGGCACCCACGAATCAGGTTTGAGAATAGTCTCAACTGCCGTGCTATCGACACCATAATGCTTCTCATAGATGAGGCCGCGTGCAGTAGCAACCAATGGACTCCTTGAGGTATCAGAACGGGCAAGAGTCACACGCTGTTGCCTATCGCGAATCATGCCCAGATGGTGAAGCCTTGTTGTCGGTATGAGACATTGAGAGCAGGGACAACCTCCGAGCTGCCTGATAGTGGCGACAAGAACCCTGGCAGAAGTGAGATGAGATTGTATTCCTCATTGACAAACATTCACAACTTACTTTTCGGGATAGTCTGCGGAATAGGTAAATATGCGCGGGTAAAATCTACGTTTGATGCCGTCGCAGCATAGAATCACAATCCCGTGCTCATAAGCCTCTAAAAACTCGCGATCCAGCAGAACTCTCCACTGAGCTTGAAACAATTCGCGGTGGCAATGCGTCGTGCACTCGCGACCAACACCCTTGCCTTCAGTGTAAGCACCTGCGAAATCTTTGAATGCGTCTGGAAGCTGCACAGTGCCTGTCAGTACAGAAGATTAAGCTAATGAAATGATATCATACCTTTTGGAAATAAGCTACGTGATTACCCAGATGACAGGACGGTCTACAACGGCGGTACTTGGATTCGTTCCCGAAGTACATATACACAGGCCACAACTTCGCATTGCCGAATGTCGTGAGTTGTGTGGCATCGGACCAGAACATAAGCGCGGTAACCACACGGGGTAAATCGCATCCTGGCTCTCCAGGAGATTCCTGAAGTGCGATGTGCGCTTCCATGAAGGCTGGCGAGGTGTACAATTCGCCTTGAATGTTTACTTCGTGCGGTAGATGGGGAGGCTTCCATCGCAGTTGATAAGGTTCATAATGAAAATGTTCGGCGTCTTCAGCGTTTGCGAGCTTTTCACGAATAACCGATACAAGAGGCTGATTGTAAAGGTCTGCTGCAATGTAAGGTCGGATGTCTGGCTGAGCTGTGGTCCGAGAGAAAGGGACATCAATGGTCACTTCCGTTTTGCGCCAACCTGCATCTTCATCCTGCCATTCACCTCCCTCCTCCTCGTCCACGCTCGCACCTAACTGCGAGTTAATCTTGGCCCAATGCGTATGTCGCACATCGTTGGGATCAAAATTTGGACATCCAATGATATCCAGCAAGTCATTGAAGCTCTGGTGCGACTTCTGTGCCGTGCCATTCCAGTACCAATGCCCGAGGTCGAACGATGTCTGATTGGGGTATGGGTGGAACAAGCTGTGAGGCTCAGAAGGGCCATCCTGACCTGCTGGATCGGGAACGTAACTAATATCTTGAAGTGTAGCGGCCTCTTCTGGGTCGTGGGATGGGGGAATTGAAGAGAAGAACTGGCGCACTAGTCCGAATACATTTCTTGCTGTACGGAAAGGAGCGGATCGCAACGACGTGCAAGCCGTGGTAGGCACGTCAGTGGAATTTTCGGGGGGGATGATCTCTGCTTGTTGGACAGTATGACTTGTAACACTGGGGGGTGGCTGCGGGAGTACATCGTCATACTGTCTAAAGCGTGATGGCAAACGAACACCAGTACGTCGGCCTCTGCGTTGCACCAGTGACAAATCGTCTTCCTCCATAGATGTTGTGCCAATGTCGGCATTAGATGCTGGAATGGATATATTGCCCTGGATGGGTTGATTGCTCTGGAACGAAGAACCTGCAGAAGATGGCTCCCCTGGGGGGTGCACTGCTGCCGAAGCCAAAGACGGGTGAGTACTTGAAGACTCTACACCGAGTGTCTCGTCGACCTGGTCGGAAGACAATGACGGAGCTTGCGGACAGCGGGGCGGTGTAATCGAAGATGGCATGCTAACACCCGCATAGTGCCTGCCATCATTGATACCTAATCGGGGCCGTTTTACAGAGCCTAGGAGACCTTTTGCTTTTGATAAAGCGGTTATCAATCGTTTCTTGCCTTTCGTACACGATCGTTGATGCTTGGTAAATGCGCTCTCCTGAGTAAACTCACGCGTGCAAGTGCATTTGAAGAGCCTTTCCGACAATGCTAGATCCATGAAGAGCTAGCGGAAACACAACCAGTGAGCTCAATAGCGAAGGATCAAATCAAAAGACTCGCTGTTTTTGACCGATGATATAACATAACAAACCTTGAGATGGCCAGTGTGATTACCCGAGTTGCTACCGCAGCCATATTCCCACAGGTCAAGATCCTGGCAGCGCAGGCGGAGGCTGGCACACTTGACCAGCCGTGACGTACTAGCTCAACGTTACTCAACGTTACAAAACCTATAAAGAGCGATGAGGCCTTGTTGCATCCATTGGCACAATGCAAACCCCATCTTCACCTTCTTCTATAATCACTGCCCCACCCGACTGTCATGAAACAGCTGTGAGGCTCGCCAAACTCATAGGAGAGGCTATGGTTTGCCGCTTCGCCCTTCTACATTATGATAGTGCGTCAAAAATGATGATCGAATGGTACTGGTGAGATGCTATTCGAACCTTGCATAACTTCCGAGCTTGACTCAAATATGCAGGCCCAACGATGACGAGGGAAAGAAAGTTCTCCTGTTGAACTTTGAAAAGTACCGCAATGAACGAGATTTTCGATACCCGTGCTGCTTATGTGCTGATGGGTGCGGAAAAGAGGCATACACTGAAGCGGCGGTGTACCCTTGGAAAGATGACGCTACCCAAGAAACTTATTGGAGGGCAAGATGCGCATCTGATAAATGTGGATATCGAGGTCAGCTTTCTTCATTCCTAAGGATAACCCGAACTGACCATGACCTACTAGTGAGAATAGACGCATACTATCGACGAACATCTATAGCCACTTTCCAGTACCGTCGTCGAGGTATTAGCTACGTTCCTGTGTTATTACAATTTTATTAATGTATCAGCAGCAGAAAACGACGAAGAACCGCATCCTATCCAACTCGAGTGGACATACCAGGAGCAGACAGAATTGTTCAAGAAGCTTGAGTCGTCCATGGGTGATGGAATCACAGTGAAGGAGTTCCGGGTTCTATTTAGATGCTGCAAGCATTGCTTGCGAGTAGGAGTAAGGTCGGCGATGAAGCAACACGTCTGTTCGAGAGGGGTGCAAAAGCGACGACCTCAGAGGGAGAGTCGTTATCGCTGAAGCTACGTTTGTCGTAGTACTACTAGTAGTGCAGTTCTTACTGATCCTTATCGATCAAACTTAATACTTACGTAATATTACAACAATCAATGGTTCTACCAAGTCGATAAGAAAACATGATTGATCACTCACCTGAATCATACTATCGGCTTCGCTATTTCACGAGCGAGGTGAATACACAAACCGATTGGCAAAAGCTTAGGAACCCGGATTGTGCTTCGAATTCTCTTAGTAACGTGCCGGAATGAACACAGGTTGGCTTACTTGATTCCACATAAGGTTTGGGTTGACTGTATAATTCCAGCTTCTACTGGCTCGAGAGTTGGCGACTCGATCTGTTAGGTTGGACTGGACCCTCGGGCAAGCAGGTGGAGCCGCTGGGAGGGCGGGACACAAATGAGTAGAGGGAGCGAACAGCACGACCGCTCAGCTGGAGCTGCTGGACGCATGGTGCCAGGATATTTCGGGCAGGCTGCATTATCCAGCACCTGGAGTCCTGGACATCGAGTCTATTTCTACTACGTGTGTATCAACTTCTTGTTTCTATGGCTTACTCTCGACTTCGACGATTCCAAACAGTCTATCAAAATGATATGCATACGAAATCCAGGTACGTGTTCGATTTGTTGTGTCCATCATGATATCATTCGAAAAGTGACTCAAAGGTTGAACTGCAGTGAAATCCGTGTCTGGGAACAAATCTGGATGTACACCGCGGCTCGGCACCGCTGAGCAGTTTGAAGTGGCCAGCATCTCGCTAGTTTCATACTTATTTATTTTTCAGATAAGTATCCGCCGAGGGCGGCTGACACTATGATATGCTCATCCCGCCAACTCCACCGTCTGCCACCACGCGCATTGCAAATATTTTGTGAAATGCAACAGCTCGTGTATGCCCTCCCTACCTCCTCATGATGTAGAGATCTAACATCGCTCGGTTATGGCAATACCGGAATCTGCACTGCTCTTTGGGCGCATCTGCGACACATTGACGCCTAAGAGTTTCACTCAGGTGCATTCACAGCGGATGGTTTGTTTTATTTCAAGTCTCCTGGCCATTCCACTGCTGAGTACGTTAACGTTGATCTGATGGCCAGCTGTCCAACTATTCAATCGCCGCCTAAATCAGATTCCCACTCGAAAAATTGGTTAACAAACGAGCTCATGAGATAATGGCGTGCATCACGCGTGTACATATTTCCTAACCATAACAGTGATGTCGATCTCATCTTGTCTTCCACCATTCAACTCCTCAGCCGTTCATACTGGAATGTGTGAGCTTTCAGACATACTGGCAGGTCCTAAATGGCTGGATTTCTACATCAGACTCATACCAGCGAAGACGGCAAGTCAAGAATTTTTGAGATGTCAGCACACCTGAGTGTTTTAATATAGCTCCGGACTGAATTGTATATTCTGTACTTTTTGCTCAAAGGATGAGTCTATAACGGCGATATCTGGCAATTAATCGGGGGGCGTATATTGGAAGCACAAACGGAGGAATTGTTGCGAAGTGCTGGGGATAGCATTGGGCGTGTAAGCGTGGAGCGAGCTTTCATGGAACAGAAGAGGGATCGATGTCAGTTGGAAGTGTCTCTGTGCAGCCAGGCTATCGACCATGTGCAGCAACGATGGACTATTCGTGAGATTCTCTAAACTGCACAAATGCATGGCCTGACTCATCTCACTACTTAGCAATGCGTGCTATTACAGCTCGCTCACTCGCGCATAACGATAGCCCTCCTTCAACGACTTCGAGATCAATAACTGAACCTGTTGTATCAACATCCACAGGAGCCTGTTCGACATCTATAGGAGCCTATTCGGCAGCTGTGCAACACAAGTGTGAAACTTGGTTAAGAGAACAAAACCCCGACTTCATGCCACCTAAACGACTTTTTTCGGACCAAGATGGCTACCCGGATTGTAATACACATCTAGAGCAACGAATGCCAGTCATCGTGCACGTCAGTACACTCATTCTTCTGCTTAGCTACGCTGACACTATCACTGAAGTCCATTGACTCCTCGTTCAGCCTGTTGAGTACATGGGTCCCACCTGGCGTCCAAGAAGCCTTCGATAAGGCATGCCATTCGGAACTGCGTTCTCAAGCGGGACTCATGGCAACTTATGTTGATATGGAAGGTTACCATTCTCACCAGCGCAATCCTGAGCTAGAGTTACTCCACTTGCATGCGAAGATGTGTCGCGCCAAAGCTGAGGTGGAAGTTTACGAACTGGCGATTGAAAATGCGCCTGCCTCCAACTCCTCTGACAGTAACGGTGAGTACAACTTACTTGCGTTGTCCTCAAAGTGTTGCTCAAAATGTGGATACCGTTGCAGCTTCGTCATCACCCAGCCCATCTTGGCAGCCGCCCTTAGAGGAGACGGGCGAGGAGATGTACGAGGGGATAAGCTCCCACCAGGAGGGCATTGATACCAGATGTGCCGTCAATTGTTGCGACTGACATCTTGTAGCAATCGCCTTGAGTATATTCCTATCTATCTTGATTTAGGCGCTGGGCTGCGCATGATTGGCACCAGCCGTTTCCACATGGACTTACAGGTTATCAATCACACGTATCTTTATGCTTGTCTGTATATAACCGTTGTAACATTGTGCACTAGATTCTTTTCTTTGATGTAACGTGAATGTAGTGGCTGCCATGATTCCGTGTTCACTAGAAATTGATGAAAGCCTTTGAATGTTTTTCCCTATGGACCTGTGAGTGTCTTGTGGAGTCCTAGATGTCTGCTGTAGCTTAGAAGGACACGATATATTTGCCAAGACATTGTCCCTAAACATCATACATATCAAAATTTTGAGGAATGATTGCCAGGCGTCAGTACTGCGCGGATTTTGCAATGTCTGATTATTGCCTGGATCATGGTCCATTTTAGGCAGCAGGTGACCACACAGGCCGAGAACTGTTTGTGATTTACAAAAGATTACCCTGGGCACATCACACTTGTGAGTTGTAGCCACCTTATGCCAGTATTACACGGATTTTGTAACTCATGATTGCCAGCTGCGTGGCATTGCAACCAGCAATCATGAAGTCCAGCTTTGGCAATGGATGATCACAGGTTTGGAAAGATGCAGGACTTTCTTCAATAGTTTATCTATTATACATCATAGTTGTGGGGCATATAATCCTTCATCAAGTTTGGTTTGTTCTTACAACTTCTTGTCCTTTGATGCCATTATGCTGTGATTATGTATTGCTTTGCCTTCGGATATAATCCAGCAGACATGTGATCTGATATTGCCATTTATATCTACACAAACCTTTTTCTCGCCGGTTTCCTGATGTGCTCATTGAAAGCTGGTGATTTTAAAAAACATGTCCAAGCTCGGAACGAGGGATGGAATGATAGCGACCTGTTGAAGATGGATTGGGCTGATCTCATGATAAACTGGTATCTTTGTGGCTGACGTTGATCAGAACAGGACCTGCAGGCAATCAGCAGTGGGGTTTGGATGCTGGTCAACATCGCAGGCGGTGAAATGTGTATTTCAACATTCCTAATGAATGATTGATCACAGTGAGAATGAACTTGAAGTGAGGATGATCTTGCTTGCTTTGTTCAACAGGTCACTGAAGTATGTCATTGATAGTGAGGCAACTTATTCAGCGATAACTCTCATGCCATGTCTTCAGAAGAGGAATGCAAAGTTGCAGCTCCTTTGCTGCTGGCTGAAGATGTGCTGCCTCATGTTGGTGTTCACTAATCTCATGCTCAGTTATCCTATGACCGTTGATGTCGAACACTGCAAGCAGAGCCTCAAATGCGGCAAGAAGACACATCACTGTTGAGTAAGCCACAAGTTAAATCTGTGAAGGAAAATCTGTGATGCTCGGTCCGGTGGTTCGAAACTGTTCTGAACCAGAACTGAACCCCCCAAACCCATTTGCTGGTGTTCGGTGCAGGGTTCGAGGTTCAGAGAAAATGGTCGAAGAACTGGACTGAACCGGACTCTTCGGCAGGCTCTTCTTCTACCCAGCCTTGTTCCTCGCGTGTTCGTGTTCATGCCACATCAACATTTGCTGACATGACGTATGGCTGCACACCCGATGGTGTAGAGGGCTCAGGTAGCAGGGCCAGGCTATGGCGTAAAGATGTTTACGCGTCGAGTGTGGGACGACAGGAATGGAGGCTGTCTTTTAATGGCGAGACAAGCTTATGGCTCATGAGGGCTGCACATCAAGTGCATTCTTTAACACCAATGATCACGCACTCGATCTGACAATTGTTTCGGTAGTCGTCAGTTGTGTAAACACATAATATCGCCATATATTAAAAAAGGGGGTTATACATCGTCCTACATATAGGTCAGCCTTTGGCATTGCTTTGGCATGAGCTGAACCCCAAACCCACATAGTCATGGGATCTGTGCATGATTGTGTGCGAACTACACTAGAAATCTTGCCGTGCATGCTTGAATTACTACATCAGGAAAATGTAAGCTATTACAGAGTGTTACAGAGCGCTACAAAGCGCTCTGCAGCACAATTAAATCTGCTGATGTATGTGGGTACAGTATGCAAATTGAAATTGTCTTCATTTTGGTTAAACACAAAGCATCACGCAACCTTTAACCCCCTTTCCATAGTGGGTGACCTCTGACCCGCTGAACCGTCCAACTCCCCGAAAAATGACTGTTGGCCCTTGCCGCATCCTGACTATTGATACAGTTCGAGTTCTGTGCCTTCTGCCTCTTAGTAGCAGTGGATTTGTCTCCTAGGGGTAAGTGCTCGGCTTTGTCATCCCGTCGGCCATGTAAAGTCTGGGTTTTGCAGGTAAGATTGAATCATGAAAGGAAACCAAGAACACCTTTTTAGATTCTGAAGCTTCTGTTGATAAATCATGTAGGGTGCCATGGTGGAAATTATGGAAAGGGTTAGGGGCGTAGATGGAGTGGTCAAGCCTTCAAGGGAAGTCCTTGCCGTTTCATAGGCATGAAAGTCTTCTTTGGATGGAGGGGCCTGGTAATGCACGGCAAAAGGAGGGTTGATCTCTCTAAGGAGGTCGAGGAGAGGCGAACCGGCTGAGAATGCAACCAACTCGGACGGGAGATATGCGTTTCTTACCAGACAACTAGATTTCCAACCACCTCCAATATATACACCATTCTTTTCGTGTGCTTCATTGAAGATTGATGAAAGATGGGAAGAGCGCTCCTGATCAGTCAAATTACTCGGACAGTAGCGTAATGATGTCCAAGTCAGCACGTGAAGAAAGGACTCAAGGTCATCCTCGAAGTCCTGATGCTTCGTTGGATCACTCAATAGTGCTGCTGACATGAACTGCCAAGTGCCCTATGGCAATTGTAAAATTATGACAAGAAAGTTGGCACACAAACACCACTTATTGTCTGGTCATGACATCTCTTTTGTAATGTACTGCGCTTCCGACACAAATCCCAGTCGATGAGTAGACCCTCCCCATCGTCAGTGACAATGAGGTTTCCAACGCTCACGTCCCGGTGCAAAATACCAGCCTTGTGATAGGCTTCCTCGTGGGCTGCATGGGAAAATGAATATCTGTGGAGGGAGGCGCAAAATCTGAAAACCAACCTTCCAAGGCATCGGCCACCACGCTCACAAGCTCACGTGTGGATCGGAATGTCGACAACTCGCGTCCAACCACACCGAGCACCATACAATAGTGTATGTGACTAGTGGCAAAAGGCATACCACACACCCAAGACTCCTCTACATAGTCATGCATCATTGTATGTGACCCGTGACATTCTAAGTTGTTGCCACATTCAAAGGGCACAATGTGATCCTCCACGTCACATAATTCAGTCAATACTTGCCGTGTTAAACAGCCAACCGAAGTTGAGATTCTTCCGAGTGAGACGGGTCACCCAAGATGGGCCCAGATGCAGTATAGTACTGGTAGCATCGGTGGGCCCAGATAGATACAACTATCCGGTACTAACGGCTGGGCCAGCCATGTAGTGTGTGATATATATCTCGGTAGATACGTATGGGCCGAATGGGGTATCTTAGGCATGGTTAGACACGGTAGGGCCCTAACAGACATAGGGTACATTAAACCCAGTAGACACAACCAGGCCCAGATGGGTGAGGTGTATACCTGGGTATATGAAACTCAGGAGACACGACTGGGCCCAGATGAGTGGGGTATACAACTGGGTATTAGAAACCCAGCAGACATGACCGAGCCCAGATGGGTGGGGTGTATACCCAGGTATTTGAAACTCGGTAGATATGGATGGGCCGGGTGTGTGGGGTATATACCTGGGTATTGAAAAACTCGGAAGATATGGGCAGGGTATATGCTTGGTTTCCAAAGGTTGGGACATATTGATGGGCCCTGGGGTGGTTCAGATGGCTCAGGTGATGTAAAAACATGATGGGAACACCTGCTGAAGAATTCCTGGTTAAAGGTTCCTTGGTATTTTCACTAATATTCATCTCCCGCCCCCAGTATAGAGGAAATGCAAAATTATCTACCAAGTCTGACCAATAGCCCGGAAGTGGTTGGGATGGCTCGGGTGATGTCTATACATAATGGGAACATCTGCTGAAGAATTCCTGGTCACAGGTTCCTTGGTATTTTCACTAATATTGGGAATACCTGCCGAAGAATTCAGGGTCAAAGGTTCCTTGCTATTTTCACTAATATTCATCTCCCGCCCCTAGTATGAAGGAAATACAAAATTATCTACCCAGTCTGACCACCGCACTGGACGTGGTTGGCATGGCTTGGGTGATGTGAATATATTATAGGCCTATCAACTGAATAATTTTCAGGCAAACATTCCTTTGTCTTTTCACTCATGTTCATCACCAGCCCTGGTATGGAAGAAATACAAAATTCCCTACTGGGCCTACCCACTGGACTGGAAGTGGGCTGGGATGGCTTGGGTGATGGCAATATATGATAGTGGTATCAGTGTAATTACTCTTGTTCAACTGCTTTATTATATTTTCACCGAGATTCATCTGTCGCTCCCTAGTATGAAAGATATGCAAAATATAGTCGTAGTCTAGGTGTGTATTATAGGAGCCTTGTGTAGTCAATTAGTTGTCATTGTACTGAGGTATAAGTGAAACACATTTCAAACCTTGGTGACATGAACCAAACAGTTGTTATTACATTTAGCTTCCTTAACACAAATTGTGGTCCTAGATGAGGCGAGTATAATGGTAGTCTTATCTAGTGAATCAGTTGTTATTATGCTTAACTTCTTTACAGGGGTGCCAGTGATAGCCTGAGTTGAGCTGATTCAAGTAATGGTCTTATCTTGTCCATTGGTTATCATTTGATTGCTATACAAGGTGAAATTCAAACAATCTGTGATAATGAAATTGTTATTACACTTCACTATCTCAATAACATTTGTAGTACTAGTCAAGGGTCGTATAATGGGTTTCTCATTTAGTCATTTACTGTTTGTTCAACTGAGATATAAAGCTCATCAAAACCAAAGTTGTTATTATATGTTACTTTCATAAAATGAGTGGTAGTCCTAGTCAATGTGATTCTAACAGTAGTCTACAACATGAAATGGTAAATTGATGTCACCTGAGCCATATAAGCCACGTCTGGACTGCTGGTCAGGCTTCGTAGACAATTTTGTATGTCTTCCATACTGGGGGCAGGATATAAATATTGTTGAGAATACAAAAGACACTTCGACTGAGGGTACTTCTGCTGATATAACTGTCATGTATTTACATCACCTAGGTCATCCCAGCCACTTCTGGTCCAGTGGTGAGGCTCAGTAGAACATTGAGAATGTATTACTTACTACGGGGTGATGAGTATTAGTGAAAATACAATATAACCTGTTACCAAGAGTAGTTCAACTGATATTCCCATTATGTATTAACATCACCCGAACCATCCTAGCCACGTCCAGTCTGGTGCTGAGCCTTAATAAAACATTGTGAATTTATTTCTTACTGAGGGGCGGGTGGTGAGTATTAGTAAAATACAATGCAACCTGTTACTGAGGGTGGTTTGGCTGGTATTCCTATCATGTATTGACATCACCCGAACTATTCCAGCTACTTCCGGTCTGGTGGTCAGACTTGGGAGATAATGTTGCATACCTTACATACCAGAGGGGGCGGGAGATGAATGTTGGTGAAAATACCAAGGAACCTGTGACCAAGCATTCTTCGGCAGGTATTCCCATCATGTATTAACATTACCTGAATTATTTGATCCACTTCCGGTCAGGTGGTCAGACTTAATAGATACTTTGATATTTCTTGCATACCAGAGGGCGGGAGATGAAAATTAGTGAAAACACCAAGGAACATTTGACCAGGAATTCTTCGGCAGGTGTTCCCATCATGTATTAACATCACCCGAATTATTTGAAGCACTTCCGGTCCAGTGGTCAGACTTGGTACATAATTGTGTATATCCCCCCCATACTGGGGGCGGGAGATGATTATTATTGAAGATACCAAGGAACCTGTGACCAAGCATTCCTCGGCAGGTATTCCCATCATGTATTAACATTACCCGAGCCATCCCAACCACTTCCGGGCCATTGGTTAGTGTCAGTAGATACTTTTGTATTTTCTCCATACCGGGGGCGGGAGATGAATATTGGTGAAAATACCAAAGACCCATTGACCGAGAATTCTTCAGCAGGTGTTCCCACATCATTCTTGGCCCAGCCATCAAACCTCTGCTTCATTATCTTTGGTCTTGGGCCCGGCCGTGTCATATCACATTATCATCTTGGGCCCAGCCATTGCATCAGATACCAGTGGATGGGCCCACCCGTTTATACCCAAATACATACACACCATGGGCCCATCCGTTCTGAGTGGACAATATTTCAACCTGGGCCCATCTTGGGTGGCCCGTCTCTCTCGGAAGAATTTCAACCTTGGGTGGCCGTTTAACATGGAAAATATTTTCAAAAGTGACTGAATGGGCTCCCTCGGCTCGCAGGCCAGACACCTTTCATTGTTGCAATCCTACCTTGCTCGAGTACCATCAGAGGCTGCAGGTTTCAGCATTTATGACCACCATGGTTGTGACTACCTACAGCTTCTTTAACAAAAACAATCACCTGTTTGGCCAACCATTACCCTTTCAATGCTCGCGCTGCATGTGTATCCAAACATGGCAGCACATCTCCCCCGACCAGAGCAAGTTCGCTTGCCAAATGTGTGGCCACATCATCACCTTTGTGAGGCCCGAGGGTTTGAAAATCATCTTGTTCTCTCAAGGTCATCGTGGGACTAGTGATGTGAGTAGGAATTTGTGAAGAAGGGCCACAACCACCGAGCCGAGCGACTGGGCTCTTGTGTTTCTAATTTATCTCTGTCCTTTTTTTTGCGTTCAACTCGATCACTACTCAACCCGCATAGCTATCATGATATCTCATTTGTGCCCCTAGTATGCACCCAGTGACTTAGACATACCCATGATTGTTTACCTAATTTGAAAAATTGTGTGTTTGTTGAGTTTCTCATGCTTGCTTGTTGTCTGCAACAGCGCCAAAGCTTTACTTCGACTTAGTTTGATGGACATTGAGAGCCTTTTTCTTACCATGTGGCAACACCATGAGCTCACTGCTATGTCCTATTCATCACAGTAATTCCTTAGGTCTTGATCTGCTCCTATCACAGATCTAAGCACTCCTTGAAGCTCTCTATCTTGCAAAGTGAAGCCCACCCATGTCATTTGTGCTTTCAGTAAGTTCTTCGTTGCCATGCCGTGAGATTGTGATACACATTTATGATTGCGCAATGTCACACAGCCTAGTAGTTTCAACTTTGCTTGCTACTCGTTCCAGTTACACAAACCCAAATTCGACTATCTACGGTCTCTTGCAATTGAGGAGAAGATCAAGTGGTGTAGGTGACAGAATACCAGCTCTCCATCAAATGACGGTCCATCTCCCCTTCAAGTGCATCTCGATTGTCATCGCGCGGCTTCATGCCCTTTCGCCCCCAAGTCTTGTTTTCTATTTCAACTTGAAGCTCCCCTGCATGCAGCTGTGATAGGACAACTGATTATTGGTGCAGTTCCATGTTCAGTCTATGCCAATGCACATGCCTACCATATCCACTCCATATCAACCAGGCCACCTTCTGTATAATTTTGACCTTAGGTTCGTCATACCGTCGCTTGCCTGACGAACCAAACCTATTTTTTGTGACAGTCACAGCAATTTTGGGTCAACGAACCTAATTTTGTGACATAATGTTATGTTATTTTTTTTCTGATGTGTTTTTCAAGAAAATCTTCATCCAAACACTTGGTTTTTTTCTGTTATTGTCATTTTGGATCTATTCCCTATGTAATGAGTACATACAGTCCTCTACTGATCTCATATATATGAACTTACTGCAAGTTTGTCACAATGTCCTTGAGCGATGAACATGTCACAAAGTCATTATGTAATGCAGTGCCAATATTCCCATGAACCTAAGGTCGAAATTATACAGTACTACATATCCTAGTCCGCAGACGATCTACACTGTTAACCTCTGGAACCTCAGCATCAGTGATTAGAGTTTTAGGCAGTAGATTCCTCTGCCGCTGTCCTCACCCTCTCTTCTTTAGCTAGCCCTTCAAGTGATTCAGACATGTCAAGACTTGATTAATGTCCAGTCTATTCAAGTCATGGTCTCTTCAATATGTTTGAACATTACACTGAGACTCAGAAGTTTACAGACTTAGCCAAATTACCTATGGATGGAGGTCTGGCCGCATAAGCAAGTTTATCTGTCCATTTTTGGTAAACCATGCTACTTACACAAACTTTCACATCTTTAGGATGCAGCACAGTGCTTTTGCTGATATTCTTAAAATACCTCCTCAAGCCTGTGCAGCCCACCCGTGTATAAACTAGGTTCAATTTCTGGTCAAGTTCCTTACCCTCATCTCCCACCTTTCCATCACTCCACTATGTTTGGAGCTGAACCCATTCAAGTGATCTTTTTCTCAATGTCACACCCTGACTTGGAGAGCAGCTGTGGTGCTGCGTTCATGCCACACACTGAGGACAGCATGATGCCCATTGACTTGGGGGGCCGGCGGGACGATAACAGCCATCATGAAACACTCCTGGTTCCAGCCACACATTCAGAATTTCTAGAAGCTCAGCAGTGATGGAAAATTGCCGCACTGGAGGGGAAAATAGAATCTCTTGAATCAGGGAGCAGAAAAAAAGACAGGTCTGACCACCATTTGCATGTTGAGCTGCCTTTTTTTCAGAGAACTCTTAGGCAAATGAACTTTTTCTCGCTCAAGGAAGAGGTCTCAAGTGCATTTTCGCTTTGTTTGACAGTATCAAGGACCTTGTCATTGAAAATGATAAAAGATATGACAAGGATGACAAGGATGCTACTCTCAAGAGAGTTTTATCACCCTTGAAGGTCACGCACTCATTGATTCATTTATATAGCCAAGAGCAGCTGCACACAGGATATAGCCTCCTGACGAGAACATTACCCTAGTTTCTAAAGAAGGCTTCAAATATGGATCATGATGACTATATTCAGATGGTAAAAATGGTACACCATTACAATGTCAATGATCGGTTTTATGACATGAACAATCTGTTTAGCCTAGGCAGGGTGCAACGGTGCTTGGGGAGATGATACCGCAAAACTCAAGGCTCTTCTTGCGGATTGGGTCAATTGTGATTTCAAGCCGAGTCTCCCATTAGATTGCGACGACAAGCATTCCCGAGGCTTCGTCGATGATGCATGTGGCAATTTACTCTGCCCGGCAATGCTTGATTGGAACAGCCCAGAGTAAGTAGCATATTTTGGAACCTTGAGTAACACTAACTGTCCACTAGCATAAAAGCTGGTATTCGAGATCGCTCAGAGGGTCTTATAGTAACAGATCTCTCTTTTCCTGCCTTTTTGCATGATAAGTACAAAGCTGATCCCGACAATTTGGAAGAAGGTCTTTTCAAGGGGAAAATTTTGTTGCAGGTTTGTGCTGTCCAAGTTGCTCAGGAATGATCTCACTGTTGTTCTCAGGGCTACAAAGCAGTTTTCACCTCTCCCTCTTCCACAAAGGACACAACGGGTGATGGTGACGGCGAAGATGTAATCCAGAGCAACAGACGTGCAAAGAATTCATGTTCCAGAGTTAAGGTAAAAAAACATGTGGCGCAAATTATCAAAATGGAGAAGGTTACTCCTCGCTCAATCGCATACATTGCCTGTCAAGTAAGCCGTCATCATAGTGTTTATTCTGATTGATTTTGAATATGATCTGGTAGGTCAGATTCGCACTTTCATCTATCACCTTGTGGCGGTCTGTTGATGGTGACTTCAACTATATTCAATTCTGGTGGTCCATTGTTGATGTCTTCGAGAGGCCTCCTGGTCGAGAAGCGCAGCGCAGGGTCACCAAACTTATAGAGTGGTGGACTAGGTATGGTATTTATACTTCATCAAACTGCAACTGACCTCAAGTTATTTAGGAAGGTTTTTGGAAGGGCACGGTGTGAGGACCTCAATGCAGTGAAGGCAAGTATGTCCGTGAATGCTCTCGTAAGGCAGAGAGAAAAACTTGATGATATGGCTTTCAATTCAAACTAGAGACTGTTGTTATATCAACTATCTTACCATACTATTATCACGCTCCTTTGCTATGGTAGTTTGCGCATAATAATCTTATGACTTGATAATACCTTGCCTGGTATGAAATATCGGCTTGTGAGAGGCTGAGGCTGCCATTGTGCAGCAATAACAATTAGCTATGCAGCTTGCTGATTTCATTTAAAATATTCAGAGGAGAATTAAAGCTACAATTCCTTGATTCACCTGTTTGTTTCTAATAGGCTGAAACGAAGTCATACAGCATGATCATGGTGGTTTCCGAATTCACCGAACTTTGATGGTTGCTCACTCATTAAACACACACCCCCACCATTTTGACAATGCACACCCTCAGTTTTGAATTGACAATTGACACACAACCAAAGAAGATCAGCATAGTTGTTGTTTTTTTCATTTGTCAGACTTGTATGCTGTTTCTTTGCAGTTTGGAGAATTCATCGGATACATCCATCGGTGGCTAATGATAACATTCTCGCTGGGTTGAGAACTTGAAGCACTCAGGTCCTGAATGAATACATACAGAATTCCTCCAGTAGTGCGCTGTCATATCCCGTACTCCGGACCCCATTTCCCATCCCTATTGTCACCATCCTTTCCTTTGCGCATGCTATACTTCTGTAGAATCAGCCCTACTACCTCCGTCCATCATCCGACTTGATATCCAGCCTTCCGGATACTGCAGCCAGCCTGTACCCCTGACCTCCGAACCTTTGGATCTTCGGACCTCTGGAACCTGTCCGAGTATATCCGGACTATTTTCCCGCGCTTCGGATCCAGACTTCTGGACCTGTATCGGATCCCGTCCGATGTCTAGATCCATTTCTGATATGATACGATAAGCTTGTCCTGTTCACATAAGGATAACACAGCCTATTCCGTTATTCGGTATTCCTTACTTCCGTCTTCTCGGTAATCCTCAATACCCGACTATGTTCTTGATCCATTTCCTTTTAAGTATTATTCCTATGTTTCCGGTATTCGGTTATTCTCGTATTCCGTTCCATTATTGATCTACTCTGCCTTTTCATATCCGTCTCCATTCTATTATGATCCGTGACACTTCACCATAATATTCCACATGTCTTGTACATAGCTTCGGACCACTGTTTCCTTACATTTCCTGTGCTATCTTCAGTATATAAACCTCCGTACATACTTGTAGTACCTCAGTTCGAATATTAATGTTACTTTCCATCCAAAGTCATTCTCTATCATGTAGTCTTAAGGGATTGATTCCCTTATGCTCCGACTCTACCTTTCGGTAGTCTTTCCTTATGCTCCGATACTTTTGGACCTTGTCCGATAGTCAATCCTTGTCTATCCTTATCCTAAGCTATTTCGGACTATGTCCGATAAGCTATTCCTAGTCTTTCCTTATCCTTAGCTGTCTTGGACCTTGTCTGATAGTTAATTCTTGTCTTTCCTTAACCTCTGCTACTTTCGGACCTTGTCCGATAGTTATCCCTTGTCCTATGCTTATCCTAGACTATTCTGGACTACGTCCGATAGTCGTCTAGTATCCTCCGCTTATCCTAGACTATTCTGGACTACGTCCGATAGTTGTCTCATATCCTCCGCTTATCCTATATCCTCCGATACCTTCTCTGTCCATCCTGGGCTATCCTGGACTGCGCCCAGATAGTCATCCTCCATCCTCCGACATATCCTCTGTCCGGACATTGGCTTGATGCCTTGTCCTTATCTGTCCCTATCCATAACTCCTCCTCCACCCTCGGATATGTTCCCATTGTGTTTCCCACACTTTGGACATACGTCCGGACGAGTTCCCACGCTCTGGATGTGCTTCCGGATCAGTTCCTGCGCTCCGGATGCCTTCGGATTAGTTCCCACACTTCGGACATGTCCCAGACAAGTTCTCGAAGTCTGGACATCTCTATTAGGATCTCCTGTGTTTCATGGAAGTCACCTAGGCACTCCCTTAGAGTAGCCTCACCTTCGGAGTCTTACTAACTTCGTTGGATGCCCTCCAGACTTCCTTCTGAAGTTAAGGGCACGTACTCGGGTAAGGGGCACAGCGCACGAGCTGAGGCCAAGCCCTTCCTTCCTGATCCGACCCTCCGGCATGGATTCTGACATGTGTGAACACATGTGATTGTCCTGAATTATGACACAATGTACATTATACCTCATCGAATGGTAAGTGATGTACTGGGGTGGTCGGTGGCCCACTAGTATCCCAGTCCCAAGCTAAGTCCATTGCAGAATATTTCTAGCCTCACAAACTGGAAAAAAAAATTCCACCTTGACTGCACTTTGCAGATTAAGGAGCTGGTAGGTTTCCGTGCAACCACGTCAGATCTTGCAGATGATGTTTCCTATGTTCAGGTGTATTGCACGGAGAAGAATATATCTCTTACCAGTTCAATCCCAGGGTATTCTGGTGATGAAGACTAGAAGAACTTTTAAATTCAAAGAAGGAGCAGAAAATCCTAGGCGACTTGGATTTGATCAGCCAAGTCTTTTATGAATGTGCTGGAGATTAGAGTCACATTGGATAAGGCTGTGGATGCTTTGTCTACTCTCCCTGAAGAACTGATTGAGCGCTCCATTGTTGCAATTGACAGACACATTTGGTGGTGAAAACGCACCTGAATGTCATTCTATTCAATACATTTATACTTCTTTCCATGTTGTTCGTGTATTATCGCCTGGCTGCGGTGCATATAGTGCTCAGGAACTTAGCTGAAGCAGATCCAAAGCACGTACTCTAGAACCTACTTTGGGCCT
Source organism: Suillus brevipes Sb2 (assembly GCA_011800875.2). NCBI lineage: Eukaryota > Fungi > Basidiomycota > Agaricomycetes > Boletales > Suillaceae > Suillus > Suillus brevipes. The sequence goes on along the minus strand of JRHT02000100.1, from coordinate 15,071 downwards.
GAAAGCGGTAGCGATCTACATGCTTAGCTTTACCTGCCCTGCAGAGGCTTTTGGATGGGAGAGCTTGCTCGAGAGTTGTTGTCGCCATTTGCTGGAAGATCCCAATGATGAAAACTCTCCCATCATTCCTCTTTTGTATAACAGTGGGACCAATTTCCTGTGCGACATTGTTATGAATGCAGAAAGTAGTGGATTTCTACACCTACCGGTACAAAGCATGTTTGAGCCAGAATCAATGGCTTTAGTTTATCACAGGAGATCTTTGGAAGAGATCCAGACAGCTTTCAACTGGAGTGTCATTCTGCAGAGTAAGAAGTCCTCAAACAAACAAAGAACGCAAAACCGCAGCTGCAAGACAAGGGATGTCGATGACTTATGAGACCCAGACCGCCAGCCCATGCACCTGACCACTCGGATTCAAGGTGTTTGTGTCAAACCCATAGTACAGTTAGCAGGCAGGGATGTGGATCTGAACGCCCTGAACAAGAGTGTGAAAGGAGTTGGTGATGCGGAGGATGATGTGGAGGCCCTTGAAAACTCTACCAACCAGAAGGTCGCCAAGATCTATGAGCAGTTTTGCTTCAACGTCATTGAAAAAATTCCTCTCCACAGGTGCATCGACCTCGCCCATCCTCAGTTAATGATGACCACTGCTCTTTCCTTCCAATAAGTGCAATACTATAGATGCTTGACAGACCAGTGGGAGGGAGAAGCACTTCAATCACATTTTCCCTGAGCCATGTTCCAATGAGGCTGTGCAGAATGCCGTGGGTCAAAATTTTCCCAATTGCACCTACTACAAGCGCTACATGTCTCTTTCTGGTACTCTACATACCAGCACCTGAAGAAGACCAGAAGCACACTCAAGGTAGAATTTACAAAGTTTGGTGGAACTCTGAAAGTAAGGCAACTCTGGTGAAAGTGCCTAATGGACTTCTGGAAAGTGTGGGAAAGTCTGGACATGATATCCAGACTGCGAGAACTTGTCCGGAAGTATATCCGGAGTGCGGGAACTAATCCGGACATACATCTGGACTGTGGGAAACACTACTGAAGACATATCCAGGAATGGAGGAAGAGTTAAAGACTACTTCGGGACGAATCCCAAGTAGAAACCAACAGAGTAATGGCTGCAAGGACAAAGTCCAAAGCAGAAAGGGAACAGGAGGGTATGTCCGAGATCGGACCAGAGGAAGTGACCCGAGGGTACAGAGGGAGTGTAACAGATAAGGATGAATAAGGACAAGGGCATCAAGCCAATGTCCGGACAGAGGATATGTTGGAGGATGGAGGATGACTATCCGGACGCAGTCCGAGATAGTCTAGGATGGACAGAGGAAGTATTGGAGGACATAGGATAAGCGGAGGATACAAGATGACTATCGGACGAAGTCTGGAATAGTCTAGGATAAGTGAAGGACAATGGATAACTATTGGACAAGGTCCGAAAGTAGCGGAGGTTAAGGACAGACGAGGGTTAACTATCGGACAAGGTCCAAGATAGCTAAGGATAAGGAAAGACTAGGAATAGCTATTGGACATTGTCCGGAATAGCTTAGGATAAGGATAGACAAGCATTGACTATCGGACAAGGTCTGAAAGTATCGGAGCATAAGGAAAGACTACTGAAAGGTAGAATCGGAGCATAAGGGAATCAATCCCTTAAGACTACATGATGGAGAATAACGTTAGATGGAGAATAACATTTATATTCAAACTAAGGATGTATCGAGAGTTACACAGGTATATATACTGTAGGCAACACATGAAATGTAAGTAATCAGGCATCCGAGGCTATGTACAAGGCATGCGGAATATTATGGTGAAGTGTCACGGATCATAATAGAATGGAGACAGATATAAAAAGGCAGGGTGGATCAGTAATGGAATGGAATACGAGAATAACCGAGGACCAGAAACATAGGAGTAATACTTAAAAGGAAATGGATCAAGAACATAGTCGGGTATTGAGGATTACCAAGAAGCCGGAAGTAAGGAATACCGAATAATGGAATAGGCTGTGTTAACCTTATATGAACAGGACAGCGTATCATATCGTATCAGAAATTGATCTAGACATCGGACTGGATCTGTAGGTCCAGAAGTCTGGATGCGAAGCGCGGGAAATAGTCCGGATATATCTGGACAGGTTCTGGATGTCCGAAGATCCGAAGATTCGGGGGTCAGGGGTACAGGCTGGCTGCAGTGTCCAGAAGGCTGGATATCAAGTTGGATGATGGACGGAGGTAGCAGGGCTGATCCTACTGAAGTGTAATATGCACAATGAAAAGGATGGTGACAATAGGGATGGGAAATAGGGTCCGGAGTACGGGATATGACACAAACGACAAACAACTGGCCAACAAACTTTGCCGAGGTCAGTTCATTGTGTCAATCAGTTCCTATAGCTGAATGTTTTAAAGATTTACATCACCATTGACAATGTTGTCAACATTGTGGACTCGGGAGGAGTTGAAGAAACAGCCTATGATCCAGAAAGCGGGCTATCTCTCTTGAAAGAGCAATGGGTTACGTGTGCTGCAGCCCGATGAAGAAGAGGAATCTGAACCGTGGGGAAAACACAGGGGGATAATGGAACAGTAAGTCCTGAATGTGAGTGAAGGTCTCGACCCAATGACAGCTACTGAGCTAAGGCAAATTCTCTCCGAACGAGGGAACCACAAGAACTAGCAGGATGGAGAATGACAATCGCGCGAAGCGCGATATAGAGCGGAGCACGGGAAGCAGACGCGTGCAAAATACACGCAAGTGCCAGAGCGAAAGGCGCAGCGTGCGTGATGTGAGAGTGCGCGCTACAGTAAGGGATAGAGAAGGCACGCGAAGTGCGACTTGCTTTGATAGAGAGGTAGATCACAACAGTAGCGCTGAATAGTGATCAAGAAAGAGCTGCGTGGCATGCGAGAGTGAGGAGAAAATAGATTCTGAGTGCTAAGCTGTCTACTACACAGAGGGAGTAGCTGGGGGGAAAAGCAATCCAGAACATCTACATGAAGTCAAGAATATATGTAAAACTGCCAGCGTCGCTAGACACGCAGGCCCGAAGTTGCGAGCCGAGTAAGCTATAATATAAGTATGCATACATGTAAATTGTAATAAGGGTTCTTGGTACCCTGCGCAGCGTGACGGCGTGTGTACGAGCTCGGAGATATGTCAGACAAAAGGAAATTACATGAGAAATGCACTAATGAACACCAGCGGACATGGGATGGACAGGAAATGGGCAATCGGACGAGGCGCAATGTGTGCGGTGGATGTCATATCCATATATTCGCGCTTCTCATCCGGACTTTCGGACCTCAGATCCGATGCTCAGATCCGTTTCCATTTTCATTTCGATTCTATCTCCACTTCCGATCCATATACAATAAGCTTTCTAATTCATTTCCTGTTCATATAACGTTAACACAGCCTTCCTCTATTTGGTATTCCTATGCTTCCGGTTCTCAGTTATTCTCGTGTTCCGTTCCATTACTGATCTTCACCATAATATTCTGCATGTCTCGTACATAGCTTCGGACGACTGATTACTTACATTTCCTGTGCTATCTTCAGTATATAAACCCATGTAACATATGATACAACCTTAGTTCGAATATCAACTATAGTTCTGCTCACTTCCGATACTCTGGACTCGAGTCTATACTCTTGTCAACTTCTGAGACTTAGGATTGTATCCTTAAGTCTACGTATTCAGCTCTACCTTCAGGTAGTCTACCTCTGTTAGTTTCTAGTTCGGACTTCGTCCAGATTAGCCTTATACACTTTACCGTTATCCGGATAACCTTCGGATATCTATACATTATACGTCCGGAAACTTCGGACGCAATAGTTAAGCCTTTGTGAAATACAGGGCAAGACTCGGGAAAGGGGCACAGCGTACGAGCTGAGGCCAAAGCCCTTTGGATCCGATAGCCCTTGAGCACGACCTTGACAGCGGACATGCACGCACTAAATCTGCAAAAATTAAAATGAGGTGCGCGGATGCACACGATGCTACCCATGGATTTACGACTCGAGAAGGTTGGTGGTGTATTGAATATGGGACGGAGTGACTTAATGACATCAAAGTCTCCCAGATGCTAGTATTTGGCACAATTTTTCAATGCTTAGACCCAATTATTATGGTCGTAGCTTGCCTCTCATCGAAACCTTTATTCCTCAGTCCTATGGATGAAGCCACTGAGTACATGTTTTGTCCCAATATCCATGACCGGGACTCATTTACATGCATAGGGCAAAATTATGGTTTGGTGAAGACAAAAGCGATCTACTCGCCGATGTCAATGCGTCCAGTGAATGCTTGTGCCTTCAGTCTCAGGGCAAGAGCAAATAGTATTGGGACATTTTTGTGAAGAGGTATGATTTTTTGCTGTAGTGGAACTTCGCAAACGATTAATTTTGTGCAGAAGTTTATCTCACTCTGACAGGTGTGCACGTCTTTTTGCATCCTTTGTCTGTCCTCTTTGGATAGTCAACACAGAAGTCGTCATTATGGGTGTTCTTCCAGAACAGATGACTAGCAAGGTCTTCATCCGTGGTGCAACTCAGGTTTGCAAGTTTCTTGATATGATCGCGTTCGGCATGCTAAGTCGCAATCAGGTTCCAATGTATGCATTACTTCTATCACCTTGTGGCCGTCTTCTCAACACAACATGATTTATAAATGCATGTTCGCCATCCTCATCCCTGTCACCCTCATGGATCTCAGCTTTGCCCTCCTCTGGGCAGAATGCAAAGCCAAAAAGCTTGCCTGTCTCAACTCTCCCAAACCACACACCTGCAGTGTATCAAGCCCCCCAAGCCTCGAACATGATTCCACACTAGCCCGCTTCATCCGCTCCATTGCATGTTCTGATCATTGGTCTGACACAGACATGCTACAGCTGTGCTTGCGGATGTAGGAACACCGAATGTGCGATGCATTGAGTGGACTTTTTTTTTAAGCAGATCAATGTGGTAGACGGCTGCATTGAGATTTGGAAGAAGGAAGACTGAGGGAGGTTGCTGGAGGGAGCAGTTTGTTCATTGATCTCATTTGTCCCCCATTCAGCAGGTTATCAATGACGCAATAGACAACATCACCACAAAAGCCGACTTGCTTGCTGAAGGATTGCCATGAGCACCACATCAAAGTTCATCCTGGTTGCTGACTCATATTCATTATCCAACTCATGTTGTTGTAGGTGTTTTCATCTATGGGAGCTAGTGCAAAGACAGACCCTACACGAGTTCAGATTAGTAACATGTCTGGTGTTTGCAAACTGGTGTCCTGATATCTGATTGATCTTCCGCAGTGCAGGCTCCTTGCCGTCTCTTTCGGACTGCACATCATGATCTACATCCTCTGTGAGATGGCCGGTAAACCAATTTTGAACCCTTTGCCAACAAAGAATCTCACCAAGCTCTATGATTATCTCCTTCATGATCTCTTCTCTTGCATCATGAATCAAATTTCGTTGGGGAGTCGATTAAGTGAGTAAACACGTCGCATATTTTGACCCACCTCACACTTTATGCAGCAAATTGTCACTCTATTATGAAGTGAGGTACAAATGGAAGAAATAGAGTAAAGTCTTCGAGCGAACAACAAGCGTGACGTGAGCATCTCTTCTTCTTCCGCTACCTCGACTACCGCATCACGCACATCGTCGACTTAAGGTTTTATTTCTTCGCTACACTTATTAATAAGTACACATCCTCGAATACCAACCAGTCCGAAACGCATAAGAGCCCGTCATAATGGCTGACCCATCCCTTGAAACATGCCCTGACTTTGCCGGGGACATATATGCTGGAATCCACAACGACTTGACGGCCGCAACGGGTGACCAACCTCAAGAAGTCATTGACCGACTGGTAGCGGCCTGGACTGAGGGCCATAACGCCAGGGTCCTAGAGTGGAACCAAAGGCGAGAGGAAGAAGCACGAGAAGAGGCAGAGATAGAACGAGCTCGCACAGCGCAGGAGGAAGAAGACCGGCTGGCAAGAGACGCAGAAGCTGAAAGAGAACGCTTCGAGAGCGAGAAGAAGAAACCAAAAATGAATGGTTTCAGTGCGACGGCCGCTGTTGGTGATGCCATCGTCCCCCGCCCTTCTCAATTCGCCATTCAGAAACTGAACAACTTCGAATACATAGAATTGTGGTACTTCTCGCCCGAAGGTTGCAAAGACGCTCTGAAAACGTCGCGCGCCATTGCAGAAGACACATTCAGCTTGGCAAAACTCGACGACCAGCTGACCATCCGCCCAGCGTCTGCTTTCAAGGCCTCCAGAGCGGCTCTCCCAGACCACGAACTCTCCTTTTCCTCTTTCCTACGGGCAAAGAATCTTTTCCTCACCCATGTTAACGCTGCGAAGTGGCCTCAGTTACACATCGACAGCTTGGCCTTATTCTTCTGGCACTTGGAAAACCACGCAATCCGCAACAACAGTGAGCTAGGTGACCTAGTGGTCCTGCACTACGCGTCCCGCGTCCGCCTAGATTGGCATGATCGCCTCAAGCGGGACGAGGGTTTCAACATCAGCATCATTAATGAGGTCCTGGTGCGTTCAATCAATGAAGAATTATGGGACCGAGTTCGTTCGAGGACCCTTAACATGGTCTGTCTTTCCATTGTCCGCATTACATATAACCTCTGACGAAAACCCCATTGTTCCCTTCCTCCTCTTCCCCCCCCTCCTTTCTTTACTTCTACCATCATACGGCTTGTCATTCCCCGCACATCAACGTGCGGATGCCCACATTATGTGGATGCCCGCATCTCATCTCACGCGGATGCCTGCATCTTGTCTCACGCGGATGCCTGCAACTTGTCTCATGCGGATGCCCGCTCCCTGTCTCACGCGGATGCCCACACCTCTCCCCATGTGGACCAAAAATTCTACGACCAACACAGACGCCTCTCGCAGAGCCTTCAGCAACACAACACTACCGAAGGTCCAGCTACAGAGAGCCATATGAACCCCGTCGTCGAGCCTCTCGTTCTCGTTCCCCAGGACGAGCAGGCAACCCCAGAAGGGCAGACAGATCCCCGTCTCCTGACAAGGGCAAGAACTGAGAGCAGCGAGCCAAGGGTTTTTCTCGCGGTGCAGGCTCCCGCGGCTGGTCTGCCTGTGCCATTTGCCTCAGCCGCTTCTCACACGACATCCAGCGCTGCGACTCACGCAACTTATGGGACAAAACCACCCCAGCTCATGCGCGCAGGTCCCAAGATGGCCGCATCATCAGCACCAATGGCCTTCCCCTTTGTTACAGGTGGCAGAGACCTGGAGGTTGCCTGGCAGAGAACCACGACTCAGCCCATGCCTGCTCAGGCTGCGGAGACAAAAGTCATGGAGCCCAAACTTGTCCTCGAGGCGAGAAGGCTTGAAGCCCTCACTCCATACCCTCCGCAGGCATGGCATGAGGCATTGGACAATTTTGACCTCTCCTGTAGATATCCGCACATCCCGGGATGCCTCGAAACCGGATTTTCGGGAGGCATTCCCAGTATTACCCACATGTATACTCCCCCTAATCACGCATCCGTCACTGTACATGCCGAAGCTATCCAAAAAATCATTAATACCGAATTTACCAAGGGCCGTTTCATTGGCCCCTTCACGGCCAAGGATCTTGAATCAATCATCGGCCCATTTCAGACGTCTCCCTTGTCTATCATTCCTAAGCCGGGTAAGCCAGGCAAATTTCGGCTCATCCAAAATTTATCCCACCCCATCAACCCACCTCGCCACATCAGCTCCATCAATTCGAGAGTCGATTCTGACCTTTTCCCATGCACATATGGCACCTTCACCACTATATGCCAACGGATGCGAAGCTTACCACCAGGATCACAAGCAGCTGTACGTGATGTCGCTGAAGCGTACAGGACAATACCATTGCATCACTCTCAATGGCCCGGCCTGGCAGTCCGCTTACCAGGTGCTGACTCCTTTGCTGTGGACACAACCTTCTGCTTCGGTTTCGGCCCATCAGCTGGGACTTATGGCAATGTTGCAGATGCAGGTGCAGACATCCTACATGCTATTGGGCTTGGACCTCTGTCAAAATGGGTGGACGACCATATATTCTTTCGCATTTTACAAGAATTCCTGGATGAGTACAATGCCAGACGCAAAAAATGGGCTGCTAAGATTGCCTCCAATGGAGGAGCCATCATTGAAGGAGGCCGAAAATGGTACAGAGGCGAGACTCTGCCTGATGACTCATCAGAAGAATTTGATGAAGACTGTGCATTTCCGATCAGAGATTTTTCAACCTTATCACCACGCACAGAAGAAGACGCACGCTTCTCGTGTTGTATGGCAGACATTGATCATTTCTCCATCCCATTGGGTATCACATGGGAAATATCAAAAGATAAGCCATTCGGCCCAATTCCAACATTCACAGGTCTCTTATGGGACATTCCTGGCCAGTCAATTGCCCTTCCCCCAGAAAAAACGGCAAAGTACCTGGCAGCTATCAACACCTGGCAGGCCAAACGGACACACACCCTGCCCGAAGTTCAGAAGCTGTACGGGAAGCTCCTACATGCGACCCTGGTTGTGCCTTCAGGGCACGCTTACCTCACCAGCCTTGAGTCCATGTTGGGAATTTTCAAAGACCGTCCCTTCCTCCCTCGCACACCCCCCATCAGTACCCAGAAAGACCTTGAGTGGTGGAAAGAGACCCTTAGCGCACCACACCCATCTCGAACCATCCCTGGTTTCTGCATCGTCCACGAATTCCATGCTTATTCGGACGCTAGCTCTGGTCACGGGATCGGCATCGTCATCAACGAGAGATGGAGAGCCTGGAACCTCCTCCCAGGATGGAAAGGAAACGGCAGGGACATTGGATGGGCGGAAAGCGTCGGTTTTGAACTCCTCGTCCTCTCAATCATCAGGGCATGTCCCCCCGGCATTTATTTTAAGGTATACGGAGACAATCGCGGAGTCGTCGAAGGGTGGTGGACAGGCCGCAGCAGAAGCAAAGCCTGCAACGAAGTTTTCAAGCGCATACACCTTGCCGCTAATGAAGCCAAATGCACAATCCTCACCAGATATGTCCCTAGCAAGGACAACCCCGCAGACGGCCCCTCCCGCGGCATATATCCCCCCACATGCCAGATGCTTCCACCAGTTCCTATCCCCCACGAGCTCCGTACCTTCATTAAAAACTAAGGTCCGACTAAAACTGGCTGTAAAAACTAGAGCTGGTATAGAACTAACGGCATGAATAGATTATGTGGTGTATGGTACCGGGCGGACAAACATAGTTTATATGTGAAGACACCCGGGTGGACAAACGTAGTTTATATGTGAAGACACCCGGGCGAACAAACATAGAGTATATGTGAACACACCCGGGCGGACACACAGAGTATATGTACGAACGTCACCCGGGCGGACAAACAGAGTATATGTGCGAACGCCACCCGGGCGGACACACAGAGTATATGTGCGAACGCCACCCGGGCAGACACACAGAGTATATGTGCGAACGCCACCCGGGCAGACACACAGAGTATATGTGCGAACGCCACCCGGGCAGACACACAGAGTATATGTGCGAACGCCACCCGGGCGGACAAACAGAGTATATGTGNGAACTGTAACCGGGCGGACATAAACTGTGGTGTTATGTAACTACCCGGGGGGACAAGTATAGTCCATATATAAAGTAAGGGATGTATGGTATATAGTGGATGGTTTCGGTAATCCTTTCACATATGAATAGATGATATGGTGTGTGATACCCGGGTAGACATAAATAGTGTATATGGGAACTGTCCCCGGGTGGACATAAGTAGTGTTGTTATGAAACTACCCGGGCGCAATCGACCGTACAAATCTTGTACCTAAAAAGTTGTAATCAACATACATAAATAGTACCATAAACTGACTTACCCGAGCAACTCAAGGCGCGGTAGCGGACATCCCAAGTCCTTGCTGACCTCCTGAGGTGCTCATTGCCAACGCTGACGAAGGCCTCAGCGACAGTCTCGCATCTATCGCCCGTAGTCTCTCTCTTTCAGTTTATACAGTAAAAACTAACCCGTCCCCTGGAGAATACGTAAACGCTCTTAGAAGTGGAGCTCTTCCCAACCCTACCACCTGTCGTAGGTACGACAGCTCAGTTCGCCGCGTGTCATATTTGTGGACTCAGGGAACGTACTTGCTTGCTGAAGTCTGTCGTCCCGGCATAGTGATAGTAGGCCCTGCTATTTCAAGAGGTCTCGCCCCGTGGCACAGGGTTATACTATTTTTAGACTCATCTCAAGGCTATGTGTTGTTACCGCGTCGCAACCGCTGTCCTTTTTCGCATTCAGAGGACGTAAGTACGCAACCTGGTAGGTCCTATTACTCTCGTCAGGGCCCTTGTGCGTACAGAGCTACCCCTCCCAGCGTTTTTTCTTCCACCAAACGTAAAACACAAGAAGAGAAAATGACGTCAGAGCGCGTATGTCCGCCCGAAGAACAACCAACACAACCAACTCTATGACCACCACGGGATGCAACAAGCAAATGAGCCGCTACGGTCCAAACACTCATGCCTTCCGTGCACTTTACATAATATAAGATCGACAAGCAAACCTACAGGCATCCGCTTAAGACAAAAGCTGCCAGTGTACGTCACCGTCTGCGATGACTCCAAAGTACAACGAAAACGGTGATGACGAAGGAAATGCTGAAAGACTAAAGCTAGAAGATAGTATATATAACGATACACACTGAGCTGTACTCCGGTATGGCCACGGACCAGTCGATCACGAAGCTAGACCAAGTAAACCAGGTCCCAGGTACGGTAACGGGCAACCACCGACCAAAACAAACAAAGAACCGAAGACAAAAGATCATAGAATCGTCCCCTAGAGGACAACACGCCACATCAGGCATAATAGGACAGCTAAAGACATAAACCTAAAACCCACAAATACGATCGTAACAGGAAAATTGCAATCACAACTGTCGCCTAAAGGCTGGACGCTAAAGAATAGAAAATCGGTCACCAAGGCAAACAACACTACAGAACCATTGTCACCATAAGTTTGTCGACGCACCACTAAATAATGAGAAACTGCTGGGAGCCTGGATGAACAGATGGCGCTCCCGACCCCTGGCAGCAGGCCGGCACGTGGGTAAAGCCAAACCAATAGACAGCAAGAGGACAGATAAGACATCGACAGCAAGACATGCACAAAATAGATACTGAGACGACAGTCTTCTGTCGCAGGACACTCAGGCAACGTACACGGTGTGTCAAACATCATGGAACAGCGTGCACGGGTACACATTGTCGCATCCGTTCGACTGAACGGTCGCGCTCACCGAAACCAACCAGCATAGCGTCTGCAAGCAAACCACACGTCCTTGTCTGAGACTCCTCCGTGCCGTCTTGATGAATCTACGGTCAGGAACTTATGGTCGCGTTGTAGTAGGAGCAACTATCCAGCAGAAACTCCAAGTGTGATCGCTCTGAACAAGCACGTCGTCTCTTCTTTCTTGCTGAGCTAATGACTGTTAATCCAACAAGCATCCCCCTTCTTCTACTGCTCCCAAAGCCCGCTCCCGCGCGTCGCGGGTGGCCGGAGCTTCCACGGAATCGGACACTCTTTCCTCCACTCGACGATAGGGTTCAAAATCCTCAAGCTGCTGCGTACGTCGCGTGTAGCGCCTTCGGGGTAAAGGATCCTCCTCCTCCTGCACTGAATGACCCCTTCTACCTCACTTTCTACCTACCGGCAAATAGCTTGCCCTCCGTCCCACATTGCCTCCTTGAGAAGTACGTTGAGCCCACTCCGAACGTACATACCACGTTCATGAACCCGCACCGCAGAATCCATACGCTCCTTTCGTAGCGAACGGGTAGACGGAAACTGAAACTGCTGCAGCTTACCTTGCAAAGCTTCCTCCATAAGGTCCCAAGGTGGGTGTGCTTAGGGCACAGGAACATGCCCAGACACGGGACGCCGAAAGCAACGTTAACGCTCAAAGAACTCCTTCGTACAGAAACACTCTCCTGCTTCCCTCAAGAACACAGCCATGCGCTTATCGCGCGGTAGAACTCTCCCAAGTAACTGCGCCTACACCAACGATTCCCGAAGAACACCTAGTCGCCCTGACTCGACAGACCGGGTTTTGTGCAGAAGGGGAAGGTGACTGCAGAACCACGCCCCTTACGCTTTTAAGCAGTAGAGATTCGGAACCGCTAGTACCCAAAACGACTACAGACTTCCAAACTATACCTCGCACCCCAACTTTCGTAGGTTCGCGCCCTGACACTTGAGCGGCTGAGCACGTGTTCACTTTTTACAACAGCACTCCGTACGCTTATGCCGACGTAGTTCCCCTGATGACTCCAACTCCAAAAGCGCCTACCAATACTAATTACTTTACCACATTCCTAGCGCAAACCCAAAGAATCTACTACTACCCCAGTTACTCTACCGCCGAAACTTGTCCCATAGCTAAAGATACAGAGGAGGCTCCGAGGTTCCCTGAGGCACATCTTACACGGTACGCGCCACTTCCTAGAAGTTGAGTCGACTCCCACGTCGACTATATTTACAACTTCCCTTCTTTATACCCGCTATCAAGCAGGGAATCCCCTTCGCCTCTTTCGCTTATAGGTGACCACGTTGAGATCCCCCTTACGCGACACGCGCACTATTCCGCTTTCGCGCCCTTGTTTCCGCGATATCCGCGCGCTTCGCGCCCTTTCAGCGCGCAGTTTTCGCCTTGACCCGCTTTCGCCATACGCTCGCTATCGCTCTGACTCCAATTCCGCACTCCACACTACGCCTATACTGGTGATCTCCATTGACGAAAATCCCGAACCCTAAAGAACAAGCCATGCATTATCCGCGAAACTCTACCAAGTAACTACGACTACCAACTTTCCAGAACAACACAGTTCCCACCACCTTTTTACAGAAGGGTCACTTGTATGCAGACCACGCCCACTTTACGCTATTTACTCATTAGGTGCGGACCCTAGAACCAACCTGTACCCTATTGTGGCACCCAACTTCTAGTCCGCGCGACACTTGAGCGGCTGAGCACGTGTTCACTTTTTACAACAGCACTCCGTACGCTTATGCCGACGTAGTTCCCCTGATGACTCCAACTCCAAAAGCGCCTCCAATACAAATACCACAATCATAGCGCAACCCAAAGAATCTACTACTACCCCAGTTACTCTACGCCGAAACTTGTCCATAGCTAAAGTAAGAGCTCCGAGGTTCCCTGAGGCACATCTTACACGTACGCGCCTGTGGCACGTGCATCAACCTATGACAAAAAGGACTCATCACTGGGCGGTAAAGACATTACTTGCTTCTTTACTCCTACGCCGAACGGCCTCGCGCAACCAGAAGACCCTAACTAAATGACAGCGTCTTGTGTACTTTTTGCTCGTTTGGACTGGGTATCCAAAGCGCCCATGACAGTCGCTTCCGCACTTGGTACCACAGAGCCTAGAAGAGCTGAAGACGAACCCTATTCCCGTTGGCCAACGGAACACGTAGAAAGCCTCTTGCTCTCCAACACCCCCAGGTATTCATATCAGAGAGAGACCGACCCGTGACCCCAGAATCCCTCCTCCCATTACCACAATTCGAACCCGATATGCGACGAAGTTCCACACTTTTTGGACACAACATTCCTCATTTCCCACACTTGTATGATCAGAAAGCTGCAAAGCTTCTCAAGAAGAGGCGCCGCGAGTTCAAGCGCTAACTCCTTCCGTGCCGCGACCTCGAGAAGACCCTCCACGAGAAACTGGTAACCCACTTGGACAACCACACGACCAAACCCCGCGACACGGAAGCCCAACCACGGCGATGACCCCTGCAGACG